>VDFB02222413.1:0-10753 GCA_007258455.2 Sequoia sempervirens | reverse complement strand
GAGTTAGTGATTGTTAACAATCCTTTCTCAGATGATGTATGCTTTTTAACTCATTTTGATTCTAGAATATAAAACACATAGTTTACCTTGGAAGCCAGTGTTAGTGTTCAGACTACTCTCATTTCTGTATTTTAGATTATGCAAGTTTTCAACTGTGTTTTCTAAATCTATATTCATACCTTAAAGCTATGAAATCCATCTTTCCCTCTTAAGATATGTATGTAGATCAATCCTTTTAAGAATGACGCATAAGTCTAAAGGGGTTATGTTGAGTAAGTGAAATAGTGACTATTAGCTTTCCAGTGTATGATCACCTTGTTTCCATTTCATGATTTCTTATCAATTTGGTGTATCACCTTAGTTTTTAGTTTCATTTATGTGTACTCCTTCTCCCTTTCCCTTTATAGAATCAGTAGTTTAGGTGATACCAAAGGAAGCCGGCCTTCTCTGGAGGTTCATTTCAATTTCTGGTGACCCACAGCCATGAAATGATCCCATGTTTCTCTAGAAAGCTCAGTTTCCATAACTCTGCATAGGGTGCAATTTCTAGGTGACAACAGTTTTTGGCACACCCGGTGGGACCGTGAACTGCTTCTTAGTTCATGTTTATACATTTGATTGTTGCTGTTTGGTGTGTATAGCTGCAGTTTTAGCCTTTTGGAGGAAAATTTTCAACACACCTAGCGACTCTTGAAAGATATCAAATGGTTTCAAGCAGACAAAGTGCTATTATGAAAAAATCAGACCTGGTTTCTTGCTTTACCATAAACTCCAGTGAATTTCTAGTCTCTTGAATGAACAAATATGTTTGCATTTTATGGAAATATGTCATATTACCCACCATTCCATGAAAACCATGCATGGGTACCCTCTTACCAGCCATCTCACATAGAGCAACTTGTTGGTCTTATACCAAATGTCCCTGTAATAGCAGGCTACCAACAGCCTCATTATGTTTTCCACCCTCCCATCCCTGCTTAGTCTCAATATCAGCCAATCTATGATCACAATCAAACCCATGAAGAGGTCTTTGATGCCAACCAACATGATTATTTGCATAATCAGCCTCAAGAGCACCCTTACCAAAATGTATTGGATCTAATTCAAAATATTGACCATATGTTGTGGGCTTTAAGCTAAAAACTTGAACATATGATGATTAGTGATGCTAGTAAGGTGTTCTCACATATGTATCAGATGTTGGTTGACATCAAGAAGTAGAAAGGGATCATCTCACAACAGTAAGAGTTGGCCGATCAATCCTTTATTTATAATCAGAAGCGGGTGACAAAAAGAAGGCATTTTGAGGAAAGCTTAGAAAGAGAGATAGGTGCTAAAGAGGAGAAAATCAAGTCTCTGTCTGCTCAGGTGCAAAGTAGTCAAGCTTATTTTGATTATCAATGCCAATTAAGGTATGAAACTCCCAGTCCTAGTCTCAGCCTAGCTCTTCCTATAATATTGAACAATCCTATCAATAAAGGAGTTCCCAAGTCCAATTTTCCAAGCTTCAAGCAAGCTGAACCTCTTCAGCCTACTAAATTTGAGTCCCCAAGTTTTAGAAATCTTGTTTCAACTCAGGAACCTATCCTTAAGCAAGCTCAACCTGTGGAGAAACCTAGGAAATTCACTTTCCCAAGTTTTAAGAGCTCTCCTTCTGTTCAAGAGCCCTTTATTGAACAATGGCATCCTTGTGAAGAACCCATTAGGGAGGCTCAACCAACCCCTTATGTTCTAGAGCAACCTAAAGAAGAGATGCTTGTAGAGGAAGAAACAAATCTTTTAGCTTTCGTTATGTTTGAACGAGAGCTTGGGAATGACAAATCAAATGTGATAATGGAGGCAAATGAGGCTGTAGATGAAGAGTAGACCTTTGGTCCGCACAACACAATCAACATGATGGAGAATGGAAGTTTGAACTTACTACATTTAGCCATGGAGGAATACAGACTACAGCTGCAAAAGGCTGAACAGGAGAGGAGTTCTCAAAATGTTTCTGGCAATGTTTTAGCTGATGATCCTCCCACTGTTCTACAAGATGGTGAAAATGTTCCAACAAGACAGCAAGGGGAAATGGTGGAAAAGGCTGACCAAGAAGAGCAATGTACAATTTGGAATGAAGAAGGTGTGATTTTTCCCACTCTAAATGCTATCTCAGAGCAGCAGGAAGACATCAAGCAACTGCAGGTTCAAGAGTCAAGACAACAGGATGAAGAGGCTAAAAAAGGTGATGTAGGTCATGAGTCCATAGCTTCATTTGTTGAGCTTCCTTGTTTCATTGAGTGTGATGAGGAAAGCATAAATTTGGTCATAAGTCAGCAACATGAGGTTGAAGAAGAGCAGTGTACAACTGGATTTGATATTTTTGAGCATGTTATGCTTGAGAAAGTTGATGCTGAGCTATATGAAGAAGTGTACACTGATATAATTGAACACTTTTGTTCAAAATTGGAGGACAAAAGGTCAGATCTGCTAGAGGAGTTTGGCACTCATGCAAAAATTCAACAGCAGATTCACAAGTTTGAACAAAAAATTTCTCATGAACCTGTTGCACGATGTCTTATAAGGTCTCATGAACTTCCTTTCTGCTATAAAGCAGAGCTTGAAGCTAATTTATCAACCGAGAGTTCATCTCAGGAGAACCCTTCACTGTTTGAACACTTGCCTGCCTCCATAGAAGAGGACAAGCCTGATTTGGAGCATCTTTCTTTGAATAGTAATGAGAATTATAAGCAGCTTCCTTTCTGGTCTATAAAAGAGCCTGAGGTTGATGAATTGATTAAAAGTGTGTTAGAGGAAGCCATCTCATTGTTCTCCATTGAAGGAACGAGTGTTCATTTTGGAAAGCATGGGCATACTGAGGAGGTTACTACTTTTCCGTCAAGCCAGCCACAGGGGTTATACCTTTCCAGCCAGCAAGGTGATAAAATGGTAGCCCACAAGGAAGAGATCAGCAAGAAAAGTTCAAGCTTTGCCTTTACCAGAGGCTGTCCAATCAGATACCTAGCCCAGATGGAGTCTAATATAACACCAATGCTCAATCATGCACTCACACATGAAGATACCATAGAAGATGTTATCCAAAATGCATTGACAGCCAAACAAGAGTTTGTTCAGTTTACTTATCCTCCTCTAATTGACAATACATATGAATTATTTAGTGAGGTAAGTGAACATTTTCACCTCTTTCAAGAAGCAGTACATCATCTTGTTAGGTATCTTCCTATGTCCCATTTTTACTTAGTTGTCCTTAAACATGCCAGTCACTGCATATTGAGAAGAAAGGGCAGCTATTTTAGTCATCCCATAAATGGTTTTGTTTGACCAGTTTCTTACTGGTTAGTGTAGGGTAGGTTTAGCTGCAAGTTTTCATTTCCCTAAGTGTTGTTTCAACACAGTTAGATAGTTTTCTCTTCTGTAGTTCCCTGTTTTCAATAAATGTTTGAGTGATCTGTTCTAGAGTTACAAATGCGTTACAACCATGTGCGAACTGTTTTTTGAATTTTTCTGAGTTTTTCTAATGACTCCATGCCCAATGGATAGGCCTAGGCTACTGGTTTCCATGTTCAGCAGGCAAACATCCAGCAAAGGTCGCTAGAAATGTTGCCCAATTTTCACCTACGGGCTCAATCAGGCAGGATAAATCATGTGACAGATGTTCGAGAAGGCCAAATGGAACATTCGCAACAAGGGAAAAATCATGCATCTGATGCTAAGTCACAGGGAGGTCTATTGGAAGGCATCCCTCTATCATTTTTGGCATAAAATCCATCAGAGAAGAAAGTCGGCAAGACCCCCCTATTGTCTTGCCGACTAGCAGTGCCCTCTATTTGTTTGAATCATTCTAGAGACTTCGCCCAAACTACCATGCATGACTCGTGAGTCGAACCCGAGCAACTGGCAATGCAGGGAGCGGTTCAGTTGCCCGGAGAATCGAGCGGACTTCATGGAAGCTTCATAAACTTCGCCAAACTGTGAGACTTCGGAGAATCCAGAACTGTATGACCCGATTAGCGGCAGCAAGAAGTTAAAACACTAAAAAAACATAAAACTAAAAGTTAAAGTTAGTTTTTTTTTTGTTCTATATGTTCTCTCCAACCCTAAAAGCAACCTCATTTCACTCTTTTGGCAAAATAGAAGGAGAAGAGAGAGTTGAGAAGAAAAATAGGAGGAGAAGAGAGGGCAACCAGCAAATTGTTTAAAACAAAAGCAAGGTGATATATCATTTGGGAAGCTTCATACTACTAAGGAGGTGCATTGAAAGTTCATTGCTAGTGATTGGGAGAAGTTTGCATTGCATTCCAAGCCAAATCTAAGAGGTAAGTTTGATTTTAACAGTTTTTTTTGTGTTTTTTTAACAAATAATTCATTGTAATTTGTAAAATCATTGTTTTTAAATTTTTATAGTTTGCATTTTTATTTACAAACCCTACTTGCAACTTAAATAATTTTACAAACCCTACTTGTTATTGCAGCCACATTCATTTGCAAATCAAACCATATTATTATTTTCACAATGTCTCAAACCCCAGTTAGAAAAGACCCTGCTTGGAAACATGCTAAAATCTTTCCCGGAATGAAAAGAGGAGAAGCAAAATGTAAATACTGCAAAACAATATATCATGGAGGCATAAATAGATTGAAATACCACCTTGCACGCATACCCATCCATGATGCAGTGGGTTGCACCCTAGCACCTATTGAGGCTGTTCGTGAAGTGCAGGTGCAATTAGAAAATTTTGAAAGGCAAAAAGAAATTAGAAAGGGACAGAGGGAGGAGTTGGCAGGTGTTGGAGTTGGACAGGGACTTGGTGCTGTTGGAGATGCTTCTTCCATGCCTCCATACCGTCCTAGTGCTAGTGCTTCTGCTAGTGCTTCTGCTTCTGCACCATCTATTCCTATGCGTACTCCTAGTGCTGGTGGCGCTGCTACTGCTAGTGGTAGTGGCAGTATTAGTATTGGCCCTAGAGTTCGTAAATCTAGTGTGGACTCATATTTTGTACCACGCACTACTCCTGGTTCCCAACCGTCGCTTGAGAGCATGGGTTGGAACAAGGATGCACACGATGCAGCAAAAAAAACAATTGCAGACTTTTGGTACTATTGCACCATTCCCTTCCATGTAGCCAGGTAATTCTTTTTTCATTTAATTGTTTTAAAATTTATATTTAAATTTTATTGTTTTAGAATTTAGATGTATCTCACTATCGAATTCAAATTTAAAGTTAAAAACTTAAATCTTTTCATTTTATGACATGTTTTAGGTCTCCTTTTTGGCAAAACATGGTTGATGCAATAACCATATGTGGGGCGGGGTTCAAAGCCCCCAGCGAAGATGAACTAAAGGGCCCACTTTTGACTCAAAAGGTGGCGGATGTGAAAGCACAATTAGAGGAGCAGCGTGTGCAATGGAGGAGGATTGGTTGCACCATCATGACTGATGGTTGGGCCGATAGGAGAAATAGGACGCTGTTGAACTTTCTAGTTTCCTCTGGAGGTAATTGTACTTACCTTAATACATTGATATTTGAATTTGATTTAGTGATTAATAATTTAATAAGGCTGATTTATGTTTTTAATTTATTGAATAATTGGTAATTTGGTTTTGCTTATTTTTTCAGGTGACACTGTCTTCATAACGTCCATTGATGCTTCCGCCCAATTCAAAAATGCCACATACTTATGTGAGGCTATAGAGGAGGTGATAGCCGATGTGGGGGAAGAAAATGTAGTTCAAGTGGTGACAGATAATGCAGCAAATTATCTTGCTGCTGGTAGATTATTGATGGAGAGGCACCCAACTATATTTTGGACTCCATGTGCCGCCCATTGCATTGACCTCATGATGGAGGATCTTGGCAAGCTCCCATGGATAAAAACATGTATGGAATCAGCAAGAAACATTTACAAATTTGTTTACAATCATGCATGGGTGCTTAACCTTATGAGGCAATACACGGGGTTGAGGGAGTTGTCTCGTCCTGGCATCACTCGGTTTGCATCAAATTTTATCATGTTGCAATCCTTGATTCGGTCAAGGGCACCTTTGAGGCGCATGTTTGCTAGTGAGGAGTGGTCTTCCTCATCCTTTTCTACAAGCACTGCAGGGATTGCTGTGGCTGATTACATATTTGATGAGGCAGGGTTTTGGACACCAACAGATGAGATTGTGAAGGTAACATTTAATTCTTTATTATGTTTTAATTTTTAATCATATCTTACTTTTATTTGTTCATTTTCGTTGACAGTCACACTTACTTATTTGTGAAACATGTTTGCACTTTGCAGTTTATTGAGTCCTTGCTAGTTCTCCTACGAGTTGCAGATGGGGAGAAGCCCGCAATGGGCTACATATATGAGGGCATGGATAGGGCCAAAGAGGCCATTAGATCAGTCTATGGTGGAGTTGATGATAAGTATCGTCCCATTTGGGAGATCATTGATAGGAGATGGCAAAACCAACTCCATAGGCCCATCCATGCAGCCGCATGTTTTCTAAATCCGGCCTTCCACTTCCGCCGTGATCTCCGTGCAGATAGAGAAATTCTTAGTGGGCTCTACTCGACGATAGAGAGAATGTTGCCCGCTGTTACTACACAGATAGTGCAGGAGATAGATGCCTTCACTAAGGCACGAGGAGACTTCTTTGCACATCAAATGTGCAAAGATAGTAGGACAACATTAATGCCAGGTAAAAATATATTTAAGGCAATAATTTTCATCTTTTTATATTATAATTTATTATTAAATGTTGAACTTGAACTTGAAACTTGAAATTAGATTGATTTTGTTTCTTTTTCTCATCTCAGATGGATGGTGGGAGATGTTTGGTTCTGATACACCGAACCTGCAAAATGTTGCCATACGAATATTGAGCCAGCCATGCAGTTCATCCGGTTGTGAGCGCAATTGGAGTATGTTTGAGCACATACACTCCAAGAAGCGCAATAGATTGATAGTGGAGAGGATGAATGACCTGGTATATGTTCATTACAACCTTTGGCTCAGATACAGGAAGGCTTTTGACCACGACAACACCCCGATCTGTTTAGAGGAGGTTGATCCACAGTCTGACTGGATCACTGAGGCTACAGACGCAGTCTTTAGTGACGAGGACCTTGATTGGGTGGACCAGGCAGAGAGAGAGGCTGAGGTTGTAGCCATGGCTGAGGAGGAGGCTAGTGCACGAGGAGACATAGCTACTGGTGGTGAGAGTGGTATGGGGACTCAGACACAGGCAGAGACTATGGCTGCAGCTGCAACATCATCCAGGACCTTTAGACGCCTTCATAGGAAGGATGCTGGCTCCACTATGCCATAGGCATAGAGTGATAGACTTATAGCTATTGTTTTGAATCTTTTGATATTTCATATTTGTATGGAACATTTGATGTCATGGATTTCATATTCCATGAGTTTTGTATACATTTGACTAATTTTATATATCAAAGTATGTTATTTCCTTCAGCAGTGCAACTACAATTTGTGTACTTTATACTTATGTGATCATTGTATACTTGTGTATGTGATCAAATTTTCTTTTATTTGTGTTGTATTCAATAAAGGGTGCTTGAAACAAGTTTTAAATCTTTAAAAATCTCTAATTTTCTAAGGTTTTTTCAACTTTTTTCATTTTGCCGAGTCTGCGCCGAGTCGAGTCCAGTGTAGAATTAAGCGGTCGAGAATCACCTAGCGAGTCGAGCAGTCGAGTCGTAACTATAGTTTGAATACACGATCGCTAAAGACATTGGTCACGGAAGTTTTATGTATCTCAGCTAGAAAGAAGTCCCTGCAAACTGATTATTTATTTACCGGTGGCATCGGGGAAGTGGTTGTGTTGAGTTTGAGGAGTCACAGCGTCAAGAAAAGTCTCACGAAGGATTGTTCCTTGATATAATGTTTTGAGTTAAGTGAAGAATCTTGCCAACTAAGCAAGGTCTAAGCGAAACATGGAAGGTAATAATACGGAGAATCTTCCGAGGCTAAGCGTCGAGGTTCACATTAGATTGAGAGGTCTCGTAGCGATGTCTTCGAAAGAAGAACCTGTGATGTCTTGGCGAATGAAGGAGGTCCTGGCGACAAATGATGAAGCAAGCTCGCCGAAGGATTTTTCCTTTGGCATAATGTCTTGCTGAAGGCTGGGAGTCTCCCCGAAATGAAGTGAGCTCGGGCATAATGGAGGAGTTCGCTATGACGTCTCACCGACAAGCGGCGGTCTCGCCGAAGTGGGTTTGGTCTCGGTGAGGGAGGTTGGTCTTCGCTATGATGTCTCGGCGACCAGTCAAGTCTCCCCAAAATGGTCTAAGCTCACTGAAATATTTTGACCCCGCTGGGAGGTCTTGCCGACTAGGAAGGGTCTCATTGAAGCGCATGGAGCTCTCGGCAAAGGATTTGAGCTTGGCGTAGTGTCTTGCCGATAGGGGAAGGTCTTGCCGAAATGAGATGCCATTGGTGTAATGTGGGGAGCTTCGCCATAAGGTCTCGCCGACGAACGAGGGTCTTGCCGAAGTGGAATGGCTTCGGTATAAGGTTGGAGCTTGAGGAAAGGTCCTGGTGACTAACGAAGGTCTCGGCGAAGAGAGATGTCAACGGGGAAAAAGGAGGGACTTCGCTGTAACATCCCGGCGGTTGGTATGATGTCTCCCCGATAGGAAAGATTGGTGCCTTCAGTATGAGTTGGTGGTTTCGGCGTGAGGTCTCACCGACACACGGGTGTCTTGTCGATAGAGGAGCATAGTGGTAGAATGATGGGGCTTCGATAAGAGGTATCACCGACTTGCCAACGTCTCACCGAAAGAAATGTAGAGGTCTGGTAGAGCAGAATGCGTGCGGGGTGACATCAATAAACTCTTGCCGATATGGTTCATAATGTTAAGCTTGGGGAGACTCCGAGAGGAAGTCTTACACTCGGTAGGATGTCTTCCCGATAGGATGAAGGTCTCGGCGACATCTTGTGCAGCGGTATAACTCACGAAGATCGGTATGATATCCTGCCGACTAAAGGAACTCTTGCCGAATGCGGATGACTAGGCAATGAAATGGTGATATCGCTACGACTTTTGTAACTCGCTATGTGGTCTTGCCGATCGTCATGCGTTATGCCGATGGTTGTAGGAGGGTATAATCGCATCGGGGAGACACGATTAGTGTCTCACTGACATGCGATTCTGCAGGAAGAACTTTTGACCGCTCGAAGAATCTACATGGAATGTGCCCAGCCAATCAGAGGGAGCTACAGGTGAGCCGTTGGCAGTTTGACCGTTGCCAAGAGGATCAACAGAGTGAAAGTGACATGGAACGGCTCTGAGCTCTGAAGCATTCAAAGCAGCTTGACAAGGGATTCTAAGGTGGACACGAGGACCAGAAGTGAATGCGGTAGCTGCAAAAGATCTGAAGGCTTCTCCTGGGAACGACTCTTCACCGACATGGACAACAGGGACACACTTGAATGCAGCATTAATTTCATGCAAAAGATCTAAGGGGAGATTTATCCCGAAGAGAGATATTTTTGTAAGCCCAGAGGGGCCGACATCACTTTGGTATATAGGGCATTTTTGCCTCTTTGAAAAGGAGTTCAGGAGTTCTCCGGATGTTTTTATGAAGTCTGTGACCTTTTTGCAGTCCTCTCTCAAATTAGCAAACTTCTGTAACTCAATTTGGAGCATGTTATATAAAATCTACCTTGGTTACTATTGATGGTTCATTTTTTGCCTTCTAATTCTTATGAAGTATTGTGCATTTTTAAGTGATTCATCAAGCTACTTAGTGAAATCTTTCTTTTCCTTATAGCTTTGTTTCATGTTAGCATGCCTTTCTTTGCAAAAGTAGTATCATGTAGGTTACAAATTGTGTTTACTCAATATTGCACATCAG
This sequence comes from Sequoia sempervirens, assembly GCA_007258455.2. Taxonomy (NCBI): domain Eukaryota; kingdom Viridiplantae; phylum Streptophyta; class Pinopsida; order Cupressales; family Cupressaceae; genus Sequoia; species Sequoia sempervirens. The sequence goes on along the minus strand of VDFB02222413.1, from coordinate 883 downwards.
CTTTTAATTTGTGAAAATCTGCTTTTCCTTCTTGAAAGTGTGTACATGTCAAACCTGTTTGTATGCATAATCTACAGAATCTTGTTGTGCAGTCCCATGTCCATCATCAATATTCAAGTGTAGCCTAAGTATCCCTTTTCTCTTATCAGTTTGGTGTATCACCATAGGGTTTAGTTTTATTTTTATGTATTCTCCTTATCCCTTTTCCTTACAAAATCAGTAGTTTAGGTGATTACCCAACAAGGAAGCCGGCCTTCTCTGGAGGTTCATTTCAACTTTAGGTGACCCACAGCCTTGAAATGATCCATGATGTTTCTCTAGAAAGCTCAGTTCTCATACTTTGCATAGGGTGCATTTCTAGGTGATAACAGATACCAGGAACAAAAAGCACATCACTCAACTGTAAAGAGATTCCAGAATCTAAGTGAAGAGAGGAGGTTCCAATACCTTTCACAGCATAACTTGCATCATCTAAAATAATACTTGAACACTAGAATCTCTCTCCACCAAATCAGATAGATGTTCTCCAAACCCAGTGATGTGGCGGGAGGCACCACTATCAATCAACCATGTGTTGTTGTCCGTAGGCACATTGCTTGATAAGGAAAAATAGAATAGAAAACAACTTGAATCCTTCTGAGGAGAGATCTCACCCACATCTACAATTGAAGCCTACTACTTGGGTCTGGTTGGACAATCCTTTGCATAGTGACCAAACTTGTCACATCTGAAGCATTGTATGCGGGAGGGGTCCTTCTTCTTAGATGCATGGGCACCATCTGATCCTTTATCTCTATTCCTCTTGAAGTAGCCTTTCTTCCCTTCTCTTCCTTTCTTCTTCGAAGATTGAGTGGAAAGTACATGAATGCCTTCGTTTGTAGAA
>VDFB02222412.1:0-14685 GCA_007258455.2 Sequoia sempervirens | reverse complement strand
TGATTGGATTGTCTAGCCCATTCTAGAGCCTCCCAACTTGTGATTAGGTTTTCAAGGATATATTGCCCTTTTATGAATCTGGTTTGGGTACTAGAAATGAATTTAGGAATAATATTGACGAGCCTCAGAGCAACGACCTTTTCCAAAATTTTATAAGAGACATTTAACAAAGTAATAGGCCTCTAGTTCTTGACTAGAGACTTGTCTCCCCCTTTCAGGAGCAGCTTGATTACACCCTTGTTAATCTCCTTCCCTAAGGAACCCTTATCCAAGGCCTCTTTGTTAACTTGCAATAGGTCCTCACAGATCCACTCCTCAAAGGTTTTGTAAAATTCTATAGGAATCCCATCATAGTCTAGAGATTTGTCATTGCACATTGAGAAAATTTCCTTTCTGATCTCCTCTTTCATTAGATCTACTTTTAGCTTAAGCACTCTTCCTCTACAATCTTCTTTGGAATGAGGTCCTTGATGAGAGCCCTTGCTTTCGATCTATCTTCTCTGACATCTTCTAATGAGAAGAGATCCTTAAAAAAGGAATGGAATTTCCCCATGATTTCATCCTAAGTAGAGTGCATTTGGGAACCATCCCATATTTGCCCAATTTTTTCCTTGATGTTCTTTTCTTTCAAGTAGTTAAAGAAAAGTTTGGATCCCTTGTCCACACACTTTAGCTAATTCAACTTGGCTCTGATTCTTTGATCCTACACTTTATGAGCTTGAAGTCTACTTAATTTTTCCTTGGTAATGATCAACTCTTCGCAGAGTAACTCATCACTTGGGATCCTTTGCGGTTTTGACTCTGCATCAAAAACTTTGTCTTGGAGGTATCCCTCTTTTTTCCTTCTCTCCAAAGCCCCCTTTTGGCCAATTGTTCGGAAGAGGTTTCTCCATCCCTCCATATTCTTGTTCCATATTTCAATGTGAGAGTGATCCTTTAGCATCCATTTGTTAATCTCCCTAAGAGAAGCAATTGCATCCTGGTAGTCAAGGTCTTTAACAAGTTTGTGTTGAACAAGAAGCCATCTTTTTTCCTTGAACCATTTGGATCCCCAATAGAGGCAACTAAATTCACCTTGATCAGGTGATGATCCGAGAGAGTGAAAGGGTAGACTTGAACCATTACACCATCACTATTTGGGCTGAAGGAAAAGAAGTTTTTGCGTGCATAAAGCCTATCCAATCTGTAGTAGATCCTACTACCCCTTTTCTGGGCATTACACCACGTGAACCATATTCCTTTAGAGTATTTTTTGTTTCCTTCTAGGGGATCAATTAGCCCCAACTTGTTTTTAATCCTTAGCCAAAAGTCCTTTTCGTCTCCTTTCCAGCACATATCTACACCACCCCACTTGTCCTCCATATTTTCAACCATGTTAAAATCCCCTCCCACCAGCCAGGGAATTCCTTGCAAACAAGCCATCCACTACCAAAGTCTGATCCTTTCTATGTAATCATTAGGTGCATAGAATGAGCATACCCAAAAGGCCATGCCATCCTTTTCAAACTTGACACACACCAGCCAATTGTAGGGGGAGGCCCCATGGTCAGTAATCCAATGAGCCTAGTGATTAGAGACTAGAATAAAAGCCCCACCCCTTCCTCTCTCATGAGAGGTTGTAAAAAACTTGGAGTAAATCCACACAAACCTCAGGTTTGTTTCAAGGGTGAAGCCAGTGGCTTTCATTTCTTGAAGAAGAACAAAGTATTTTTTCTTTTTCCATGTTAAGGAATCTTCTAACTATGTACTTTCTGTCAAGGGACTTCAACCCCCTAACGTTCCATGAAATACACTTAACCTTCATTATCAGTTACCATGAGAGATTCCTCTTGTTTGCATTTGAAATTTTCAAAGCATTTTGGAAACTCCTCTTCCACCTCCAACCTCTTTGCGATTGGTGATTGTAAAACTATACTTGTTTTTCTTCTCTTACTTTTGGAAATTTGTATTTTTTCCCCCCGATGGGGGTGAAACTATATTTCCTTGGCCTTCCTGGGCTAAAATTTTGCTTTGGGGTAACAATATCCTTTCCCTTAGTGATATCCTCTTCCTCAATTCCCCCTATAGTACTTACAGGATCTCCAGTACTTAGGCTTATCTGGCACTTCTTTTGGTTTCTGGTTTTCACAGTTTTGTTAGTTACAACTTCTTCTTTACCCTTATTGAGATTGTCAAGAATATTATCCATAGTCACTTGGTTAATTAATTCCATATTAGAATTCTCCATGGGGAGGAAGGAGATGGTTTCAGCCCCAGCAAGGGGGGTGGGGGTAACTCTGGTGGTTTGCTTAGAGACCATTGAGGCGTCCACTTTAGCCTGGTCTCCTACAATCACCATTTTTATTAGCTTGATATCAAAGACCGAGAAATTTTGCAGGTTCTCTACAAGTGAGATTTCTGTGTTTTCCTTAGGCCCATCAACAACATTTGGAAGGTCCCTAGGAGCCAGCGGGGAATCCCCATTGCTCCTAGGAAAAACATCAGAACTACCTACAACTCCCTTGCCAACAGAGTCCCCAGGGTGAGAAGAAACAGGTGACATGTGTGGATGAGTGGCCAAAACACCAATCGAGTCGTTATCACTAAGTTGGTTTGCAAGGTTTTCCTGGATCCTCAACCTAATTTTCTTCATTGCAATCTATTGGGCGTTGAGTTTCTCAACCAACCATGTGTTCTTTGTTAGCATATTTTCAAAAGAATGATCACCTGAGAGTTTGACACCCACAACGGTAGGCAGGTGTTTTCACTTTCCATTTGGCTCTCGCCTACCTCGGCCTATGTAAGGAGGTCAAAATAAATTTTCATTGGAATCATTGGCTGACTGTGGTTCAAGTCCTCAGTTGGTTGTTTACCCGTAGGTTCAATATGCAGGCCCTCCATGCGAGGGCTAGTTTCGGGTTTTGTGTGACCACTAGCCTTAAGATTGTCTCCCTACAAGTACTCGAAATAGAATGGGTGCCTGTTTGACTACCGATGGGAGTGTCAAACTTCCTGGTTTCTCCCCCTCTATCACTTACCTCTGGCTCATTGGAGACATTGGAGGTTGCTTTCTTCCTTATTATAGGGCAGTTTTTCCTAATATTCCCTTCCTTACAGCATAAAAAATAAGCATTCATGCCCCCAAGAATTTCCAAGGGGCACACCACTTGACATTATCTTCTTTAATAACTATATTCTCAAGGAAATCGATGCTAGGGCTCAAGGAGACTAGAGCACTCGCGTCCAGTTGGGGCAGGGTTACTTTGGCCTCATCAATCCTAATAATGACCCCTAATGGAGCCAAAATTTGAGGTATTAACCTCCAAAATTTAGGAGGTAAGTTTTTTACCATGACCCACCTAGGGCATGATAGTTCTAAGATCTCCTCGACAATGGCCACGGGGACCAAGACAGGGCGCAGAATGAGTAACCGCTAACATTCCAATAAGGTTTTTCAATAATTTTCTTTTATATGGAATGATTCACCAAGAAAATGACGAAGAGCCTATACTGAATCATTTGGCAGACTTGTATTCTGAATTTTTTGCCCCAAACCCTAATGAGCAAGGAGTCCAAAAATCTCCTCGTTGGAATCTTTTCAGCGCCTAAGGCAGCAAAGAAGATAGTTGTGTTTTTAATTCTACTTCTTTCATTATGAATTACTTCCTTTAAATCATTATTTGGAGAAATGAAAAGATCCTTGGGGAAAGCAAAGGGAAACTTACCGTCCTCTGCTCCGTTGCTAGTGCACTCGATGTTGACCAGAAAATTTGCATCGACTGAGAAGGCATCTCCGTGTTCCTCCAGGGCATCTTTGAATGATTTATGAGCAAAAGGTTGGGAAGGGAAATCTTGAGTCGTCGCCTCCCCACCAAGATCAGAGGTGGAAGGGGTCGTACCTCCCTCCATTAATGGAGGGAGGGCAGCGACAACACTCACACACATGTAGAATGCTGGCTAGGCAACAGAAAAGACCACACAAACAAAACCAGTAGGGCACATGGAGAGTGGAAAAAAACAAACCAAGGGTGAGGGAACCCGTAGTTAAAGCAAACCTGGGTGAGAGGGTGTACAAACCTCCCCACAAAGCATGGACACACCTTTCGAAGATGCCTCCAAGCCCTACGCAGCCTCGGTTGTAGACCAAAATTCTTCACCTCTTGATAAAGAGTGTGAAATTTGATCGAACTTGAGAGTTTTAATAAATTATAATAGATATATATGTTACCACTTTTTTAAAAAAATGAACTTGAGTTTAAGATTTTTTAATTAAAAAATAAAAAAACAAGAAAAGAAATAAGCTAAAATGAAAAGTGAACTTGAGTTTGTCAATAAAAATATATGTTACCACTTTTAAAAAAATAATGGACTTGAGGTTTTTAAGGAATTATAATAGAAACATGTGTCCCCTCTTAACTCATGTAGTTAAGTAATTTATATTTTTTATATTTAAATATTTTGTATTATTTGAGATAATTTTTTTCTTTTTTAGAGTACCTTAGGAGGCCCATTTTTTTTTTTATGTAAACTTCCCCTGATGATGAGTATACACCACAAACTAGTGTGATACTACTTAGTTGGTCTTTTAATTGAATAGGTGAGGAGTGGTGGTCCAAAAATCCTCAATTTTCAAACTCAGTTCCTCTAAATCATTTTAAGAACTAGCTAGAGCTTTCTCCAAACTCAACTCTTGTAATCATTGCACGTGTGAGGAGTGGTGTAGGTTGTGCAGAGTGTGCAGAGGCATGGGAATCAATAATTTCCTTCCATACAAACTTCGTGAGCTTGGTCTTTGGGGGGGATATTTTTACATGCATGTTTCTTTTTCAATGAAATAGGGAGGAAGATGCATAGGGTATAGGGGTTGAAGCAAGGGGTGTGGATATTTTTTTGTTTTCTTTGGGGAGGTTGAGATTCAGGTAGGAAAAATATACCCAAGAGGTGCGCAGTACATAGTTCTCGCCCCCTATTTTGTAGAATGGGAAATTCTTGTATTAGTGTGTTGTTTGTATTCTATCAATAAGCACTATTCTAGATTCATGTAATGTTGATATGATTGCCCTAGGAATTGCTTACCATGTAGCTTATTTTGAGGATAATATATTCCTGTTTAAGGTACTCTTTTTGCTCTTACTCAACCGTTTAAGCAATTATGATTGCATACTTTGTGAACTTAAGAAACAAAAATTAGTATATGAACTTGGAAATCAAGCTTGAGGGGCTTTATTTGATGAACCCTTTTTCTTGTAATACTTTCCTAATGATCTCCCTACACCATCAAGTTGTAAGCCTTAACAGTTTTAAGTATGGAACGCTCCATCATCACACCCGTTTGTGAGAATAGAGGCATCAACCAGGTTTTGGTTATATGGAAAATGTGTTGCATGCCAAAGCAGCATATCAACGTAGCTCAATCCTATGTTACCTTTATCTCTTATGATTTTTCCCACCACACCCATATTTGACTTAATAGCTATTAGATTAAGAGGATTACTGTGTGGAGCCTTGCTTTCTTAGGTTATGATGGACATCTAGTGTTTTTTTTGCTCGGTTTTAATAGGATTTTATGACATACAGATTGGTTGTAGGCCCTTTATGGTTTGTGGTTTGTACACATATGCGATTGCACTATTGCATTTATCTATGTAGGCCCTTTATGGTTTGTGGTTTCTCGTTCTCTTGGTTCAACCTCTTGGACCCTCTACTCTTATTCTCATGGAATGTAGTTTTTGTTGGACACTATTTTGTCCTATATCAAAACCATATTCTTTATTCTTACCATTTGCAACCCTAATCCTTTACTTCCTATGACCAAAATCTGAAACAATATTAAGGAGCTTGAATGCATGTCAGGCTATCCCTGTAGTTGCTTTGTATTCTTCGCATGAGGAATTGTCTCTTATTTTTGCGCTATGTGTGAATGAACTTTAGGTTTAGATATTAATTAATTACATTTACAAGATGGGAAACAACCAAAATAATCATTTGTTTATTAATATCACCTTCTTTGCCACTCATCAATTTTACAGTTTTGTTTAAGGTCATCTAGATTGTGTACTTTGATGTTGTTTTCATATATGCAGGTTAGTACATTTGAAATGAGCGGAAAGAGGCCTAAAAAAGTGATGGAAGCAGTTGATGTCATTGAATTAGTTTGGGAAAATAGATAAATAATCTTTAAAAGCAAGAAAAAAAAGAATACGTCAGACAAGGAAAACGAATAAAAAGTTCCTCCCAAGGTATGTCCACCCTTAATTGTTTTACGTATTTTGATATAGTTATCGTGTCTAAAGAAAAAGTGACAAAACAATACTTTAATTATTGCATAGTGATGGTGATGATGATGTTGATGATCGCTATCCTCCATGGATCATTAGCAGTTAGAGTATGGTGGGCTTAAACATCACACACTAAGCCTTGACGCTTAGTTGGGCCCCTCTTAATTCAAATTCCATACTCGTTAACTCTTTCAGATGTAATATTTTTTTAATTGTTTCTGATATAATCATTTGTTAACAACTTTGACATGAATCTTTGAAATGATTGAGCATTGATGATGTGCTTTATTCAATTTTTTTAATTTTTAATTTTTCCTATTTTTAGTTTTTCTATTCTTCCTATTAGGCCTATAACCTTCATTTTATTTGATAAGTAAAGTGTTCCACATTGATCATATCATTTTATTTGATAAGTCAAAGTCTCACATATTAATCGTGTCATTTTAATTTTAGCATTAAAGTTTAATATTTACTATTTGAAATTGGAATTATCATAATATTTATAAATAATTAGAAAAAAATAGTATTGAAGACAATGTTTTATATAATAAATTAAGATAGTTTTAAATAGAATAAATAAAAAATACATTATATAGAAAATTTAAATAATTAAATTAAAATCAAAATAATTATTAAAAATTATAACATAAGTATTTCTATTAAGAATTATATCATATTGTGTGAAGGTTCGAAAACTTTTATCTTCCTTCAAAATAATGATATCATCAAAGTCAAGTTTGCATACATGAATCAAATCCAAAAATGTGAAGGTAACTTTTATCATCAAGAGGCCATAGTTTGATCATGGCCTCCTATTTTTCTAGTAAAATTACTCTGTCCTGCAATGTTTTCATATAAACTCTTGGAACCTTCATGAATTCTTTTGGCTTTTCATAAAATTTATTTGTCTGGAGTGCCAATAATGGTGCTGGTCTTATGAGGAGTGACACCAGAGCTACATTCTAAAAATTTGAATATGTTATTGAACACCCATTAGTAATTTCACCTAAAAGTCATGCACAAGACAATGGGTAAAGAGACGAGCTACTGTGTTTTTTATATAATCAAACAAGGAGGTTTTGGACATGTAAATTTGATTTATACCTCTAGAGGGTTGAGTTGATAGAGGGTTTCTCTTTGGAATTCAGTGCTAATTTTTGAAGTTGTTGGGGGATGCTCTAGACCAAGAGTGTGGTTGAACTCACACACTTTCTGCAAGTGTGTAACTCCCTGCAAATTTTTTTTTAAGGGGTTAATACTCATAATTTTGATTAAATAGAGCTGTAGTCCAAAATAAAGCCTTAGCTTCACTTTCTATAAATGAAAAGAAAATGGGCAAGTTCACATATCTCAATATGGTTTGTAAAATAACAATACCAATTTTGTTCTCAATAATAATGTCGAAAGCTTCAAAACAATTGTTGCCTTTCTTAGTATGTACATAATAGCATAATTGATAGATCTTTCATGCTTATTAGCCTATATTTTTACACTATATAGGTTTTACTATTCAGAATTTTAAGTTTTCCCAAATTCACCACAAACAGCCTGAAACCAAGAGAAGGAGAAACCACAAACCATAAAGGGCCTACATAGATAAAATCTCACATATTGATCTTGTCATTTTAATTTTAGTATTAAAGTTTAATATTTACTATTTGAAATTGGAATTATCATAATATTTATAAATAATTAGAAAAAAATAGTATTGAAGACAATTTTTTATATAATAAATAATATAGTTTTAAATAGAATAAATAAAAAATACATTATGTAGCAAATTTAAATAATTAAATTAAAATCAAAATGATTATTAAAAATTATAACATAAGTATTTCTATTAAAAATTACATCATATTGTGTGCAGGTTCCAAAAAAATTATCTTCCTTTAAATCATGGTATCATCAAAGTCAAGTTTGCATACATGAATTAGATCCAAAAATGTGAAGGTAACTTGACCTAGAATAAAAAGAAATAATTTACTTCTAAACTACATAGCATTTTTAAATTCTAAGAGGCATAGGTCTTATTTTCATTATCAATTAACATATTATATTTTTTGTTTAATAAAAATTAATTAATATTTAATTATTTCTTTTAATTAAATAATTTAAATTATATTTAATAAATTATTTTTCTTTTTAATATTATATTAAAAATAAAATATTAACACTAATAAATATATATATTTATAATATTAAAAATTATTAGTAAGATTCATTGTAAATAAAAATTTATTAAAATAAATACATATCAAAAAACAAAGATTTATTAAAATAAACATATATATATATATATATATATCTATCTATCTTAAAGTATATCCCTAAAAAAATATTTTAGAGAAGTAAGATTCAAATGCAATATATATGTGTTCACAACAAAACTTAAAATTTGTATTTATTTATTACATCAAGTAATTCTTTAATACGATTACTTCGAATAAGAGTATTATTTAAATATCTAGATAGCTAATAATGGCATGCATCTAATTTAACATAAAGTACTAAGTGTTATCACTTCTCCATGATAATTTGATGAAATTAGTTAAGTGTCGCATCTATTAGTCAAAATCACCTCTATTTTAATTAAATTGTGTTAATTCATCTCCTAATTAGAAGTAATTGAAAGTTAGCTCATAAATTCTTTGACATATTATTTTGTTGAATTATACATCTAAAAGGATTATACATTTATACTTCATGCTTTTTTCTATTATTCTAGTATATTAAATACTAAATATTTTTATTCTATTACCTAATTTATAACTAACTTATAAACATTTAATTTTAAATAAATTAATAAGAAAGATTCATTTGGAAGGAGATTCCATGATTACTGTAAATATGATAAGAAGAAGAATGACCCTTAATTGGAAACTGAATAGGTGGCTATTTTAAATTTTGAAAGAGTTAGTGGATGTGGAAGATTTCAAAATAACTCATATCTATCAGGAAGGAAACATAGAAGTAGACCAATTTTTGAAGGATTCAATTAATTTGGTTGATGGGCATGGTGGTATGCCAAAGCTCAATATATTTGAGGCCACACAAGCAAAGGCCACTGGAATGATGCAAAGTGGGGAGGATTAAATATAATGTCAATGGACTGGAATTTATCATTGGTAGGGTAGGTGGTGGGTGAAATTTTAAAACAAGGCAACTATCGGTTTTGCTAGTTTATCTTGAAGGAAGCAATGAAGACAACCATTTGCTTGAGGGTGAAGGAGTGGAAAATGTTGTTCATGGGAGTGGTTTTAGAAGCACACATTAAGAAGATCTTCAATTTCAAAGATGAGGAGGCACTAGGAGCATGGTTAATAACATTCTTGGGGAAAGGTTCTTATTGTCTACTTATCATTTCAGAGAATTCCGATGAGTCCTCCATGTTTATGGCATGGCTTCTCCATGCATGGGAGGAATTTGAGGTCATGAAATTCATGATGCGTTGATTGGTTGCTGCAAGGTGGAGGGACGTGATGGAGATTTACTAGGTATGACAGTGTTGGGCTTGGGAATGAGGCCCTTGAGTGGTGTCTAGCCATTATTAACACTACATTATAATGGTCCATGGATACCCTTTTTATCTGCAGTGTGGGAGAGGACTAGGATGCAAGGATGAGAGAGGTGGGAGGTAATATAGCCCTCTTGAAGGAGATTGCTAGGGTCTACAATTTATCAGATCGGGTGGAGGTTTTGGCTCTCCTAGTAATCTAGGGTGGTGAAGAAGGAAATGGGGTTTGGGATGAGGGTGTTGGGGTAGATTTAGATGACATTGTTTAATGTGTATTGTAGCATGTATAGGCTCAAATTACTAATCTTTTTTGTTGTTTTGCATGATTAAAATGCCACATTTCTTGGATGTATTAAGGGTAGAGCCCCCTTGCACCCAATTTATATATACACAAAATTAAATAAATTTATTAATAATAAATTCTAACACACACTTATACTATAATGCATTTTAATGATCTAAAAGCTCTAAAAGTCTTTCTATTTCTCTAAAAAAAATCAAAGGAGAAATGAACATCACATTATGATTCATTTTAAAGAAATTACTAGATCCTATTAATGTCAAATAATTCTCTTCAAATTGTAATTTCATGTAAATTTGTATGAAATTGATATACATACACTAAGTTTATCATTATATTTGTTAATCTTAAATACTAATCTATATCATCTATAATTATTTTTAATTTAAAAATTAAATATTATAATTTCTTTTATTAAAAAAATTAAAATTATTGTAATGCCCCACCACGCAACCCTAGAGGAAGTTGCAATTCCTTACTTAAACATACCAATTTTTTTTTTTTATAATTTTTTTGTTTAAGTACAAAAACATGTAAGATGAATCCACATTGCCAACAACCTCTAAGGCCACGAGACAAAGATTACTTTAAAACCCAACAACAACAAACATTAATATAAAACGAAACATTAATCACTTATAGAATTAAGATTACATACATCCCATATAAGATAAATTACAACAAGGATAATAAATCCACAAGATTCCAATAACATGATTTACAATAAGATTACAATACTCATTCCCCGAATGAGGCAAGTCCAACAAATATGATTACATAATACAAATTCCACCTCGATAACAATTGAGGGGTAATAAAATACAATAAGAACTGAGAGAACAAGACATGAGAAGAAACTGATTCCCATGAGCTCTCCAGCTGGAAATCACGAACACACGAACAAGAAGAAGCACCAACGGATTAAGATGCATGCCACCCGTCCACAAGGAATCCAAAAGGTTCCACTCCCTCCATGCTAGGAGATAGTAACTAGGAATTCCTACCCAAGACTATCTACCACTAGACACGGGTCACACAAAGCAAACACAAAATAAATACAAGACCTCATCACATGACTGAACGGTCATACGTACAACTCTAGGTATGACTCACACAACACTGTCATAGGTTACATTGCTTCCAGACATATAATAGATCAAGATTGTCACAAATATCAAATACAAACTGCTAACTTAGGAAGAGTGTCATCGTATAGTTCGTCAAGGGATATCCTCTGGGAATCTTCCTAGGCCTCGGCCCCCACTCCACGGGTTATCCTGGTAGCCTCTACCACATTCCTGACACCCATGCTTACTCTCGTGGAACCAAATACCTCTCGTGAAGACGAGATAGATGATCTTGCCATTCCAGGCCCTCCCGTCTCATCCCAAGTCTCGAACTAGCCCTTGGGCCCATGAGCGAGGCACAAATTATCTTGTTTAATGTTTGATGCAACCTAAGCTTCTAAAAGTTTAATTTAGTTATCGCTGAATTAACTAACTTGCAAAGGGTTATCCTGGCACCACTTTGTGTGCTGGCGCCCATTACAAGCCACTCTCCTAAGACAACACACATGGTTATAACCACAAAAGGTGACCAGATAACACGACCTCTCCAATCCAAGGAGGTAACAAAACAAGGAAACTCACTCCAAACACTGGAGGAAAACAAGGTTAAAACCCTCTCCAACACTGGAGGTAAACAAAATACAAAATACCACTCCATCCAAAGGAGGCATAAACATGACCCTCTCCTATTCCCAAGGAGGCATAAAACATCCCCGTATGTGAAAACCGGGCGAAACGACACGTTGTAACTATGCACTTTTCCCCACAACACATCAAAGATGACTCACATGCCACAACTGATATCGATAAAAGAACTCCTATCTGGAAGACTTTTAATACATTCACACTAATTCCACAGCACATCAAAGACGAACAATTAACCACTGAGAACATTTCAGACAATGAAGTGAGCTACTGTTCAGATTTCCTAAATCTAGTCAAACACAGTATTCATGACTTGCATTGATCCAATATAAACTCATTTCCTTTCATGATGTTGGCATATATATATCAACCATTCAATTACTCTAAATTTCATAGCCATATTCTAAATCAAGAAATTTTAATAAATAGCATCATCGAAATGGAATTAAACCAATCAATCACTCTATGTTTCACAATCATATACTGTAAGTAAATCCACTTGATTTGTAAGACATCTGGATTAAATAAATTACTCTTATAGCAATAAGTCAACAACTCAATCTCATATGATTCATTAAATCATTCGTTAATCCTAAACTCTTCAATTTTGTTCCATAATTAATGATTAGAACCGCCTGATTGAACTAGGTTATTCATTGTCTCTAAGTTTCTCAATTGTCTTCTATACGTAGAATGTTTTGATAAATAGGCATTTAGATTTAATAAATTAGCCTTTATTTCACATTCGCATCAATAATTTAACTAAGTTCTAATCACTTAATCTATATTACATCATGAATTAAACAAATAAAATAATCGAATTCAATATTCTAAATAAAACGTATGATCAACATCAACTTTTAAAAATAGTCATTAAATTATCTAATAATCACATGACACCAATGAGAAATTTTAAACTTAATACTTTAATTCTATTGGCTCAATTATGGATAAGGACTAAAATAATCTTTATAAAATAACCCATTTAATCAACTTATAAATAAGTCATTTAATTACAAAACCAAATTTTAATTAAAACATGTGATTATAACTTTCGCCTTTACATATACATCATACGCTAATTTATACACCAATTTAACTATATATTACATATACATGTAAATGTATATATAAATATGTAATTATAAATGTATCCGTTTAATTATCTAATTAATTAAACCTATTTAAGTTCAGCTAATTAAAGTTTTCAATATTACAAATTATTTATTTTAATATCAATTTCCTCCACTATAATAGCCACATAATCATTATAAAAATTTTATTTAATATTTGACATTATTTTAACATCAATGAAATATCATTATTATTATTTTATAAACCCCAATTCTATTTTGATATTAATCAACTAATTTAGAAAAATTATTTAAAATACACATTATATTAAATATTATATATATAATATTATTTAAATATTTAATATTTAATATTAAATATATATAATATTAAACATTAAATATATATAATATTATATATTATAATATAAGATATAATATAAAATTATTTTCTAAATAAAATAAATACAATTAAAACAATATACTAAAATTTTATATAAAAAAAACAAAGGCTTAAAAGCCTTTTTTTCTTTGCTGCGTTGCAGCCGCAACAGGGGACGCACCACTGTGTGGCTACTACGCAGCCTCACACAGGGGCATAGCCCCTGTGGTGGCTGCTTGCAGCCCCTCCCCATCCATGGATGGGGGGTGGCTGTGGGCAACCCCCACACAACCAAAAAAATAAAATATTATATTTTTTTTCAATTTCGTTTTAAAACAAAAATAAAACAAAACCCAGGTTTGGTAAAAAAACCAGAACGAATTTCACCAAGCAGAGTTTTATTTTTAAAAGGAAAACTTTTGTATAATGTGAATGGATAAATCTATATATAATTACATCATTCCACAGCCCAAATTGGGCAAATTTTTCTTGAGGTGAAGGTTAAAAGGAAAGATTTTAAACACAATAGCATGGTAAAAATTCTGGGTTTTCTCCAAATTGTCAAAAGGGATCAAATCTTTTCATTTGAATCATTTTTCAAGATCTATTGCTTGTTTTAAAACGAATTTTCATAGTTTAAATTGATTCCAAACAATGTTTCCAAGATTACACACAGCCAACAAAGATTTGAAAACATTCATAACAAGATTTAATCTATTTTCAAAATGATTCAAAGTAAGAGTATGAAAAACCTGATTTTTCTCCAAGATTTGCATATTCGAATGGAGCTTTCAAGAACCTCTTCAAATCCACCTCCAGCAACTTTCAATCTCCTTCCCCAAAACCAAAACCAAACCACCACCAAGAAGAAGATCTCTCCAAAAAAAAATTGCAAGATTCCCCCAAAAATCATGAGAGCTCCCTTTTCTCCAAAAATAGGGTTTTTTCTAATTTGGTCAAAGAAAACCCAATATTTCCCACTCACCCAAAATAATATTTAAAAGCATGGGAATATTTCAAGATTTTAATTCAAAATTCCCACTTCTAATTTTAATTTTATAAAACCAATTTTTGAATTTTTAATTCAAAACTCAATTTTCAAAATTTTAATTCTAACTTTATGCATTTTCCAAATTTCTCATAAAACAAAGGGCATTTCAAATTGCAAAGAATTTATTTTCTCTATGATTTTCAAAAGTAAAATTAAAACACACTATCCTTTATTTATTTATTTTAATTTATTCGTAACTATTCAAACATGATTTTAATTAAATCCTAAATATTCAAATTAACTTCCATTTTCAATTTTATTTGAATTTAGGTATACAATAACGCCAAAATCACTATTTCATTTAATACATCACTATTAATCTAATTAATTAATAAACTAAATCTAGTTTATTAATTAATCAAATCAATCAATAACCCAATAATTATTTTATTAAT
>VDFB02222410.1:0-47785 GCA_007258455.2 Sequoia sempervirens | reverse complement strand
TAGTCGAGACCGATGACGTTTCAATTTAGGGACAGCTTGCGGAGTGCAGAGCGACATTTCCTCTGGCACCTTGGTCTACTTCATGTGACAGACATGCCCCAGATTCGGGCGAATCGGGGATTATTGACAGCTTTGTGTGAGCGGTGGCACTCGGAGACATCGTCCTTCCATCTACCGACTGGAGAGGCCACTATTACCTTAGAGGATGTCTACAGGATCCTCAAACTTTCCACTAGAGGCACACGGGTGACGTATGATACCTAGGGGGGTGCAGCCGAGATGTGCAGATACTACCCACATGCGTACATTAGGCAGTTAGGATTTGACGACTATGAGATTAGGTGGCGTGTGTTGGTTCAGAGATATAGGCAGCTAGACTGTCTATTGTGTACATTGATAGGCGGCATAGTACTTCTTGACTGCTGAGGTCATGGTTTTCCCGTGGGGTGGGGGGAGATGCTAGTAGGCATGCTAGAGCATCGAGTGGTGTATGCTTGGGGTTCATGTGTGCTCGGGATGTTATACTTTCATTTGCATGATATTTCCTACCAAGAGGCACAATCCATGAGTTGTGGTACCACACTCCTGATGGTATGGGCGTGGGAACACATCGTGATCTTTTGGCCATCGGTGACAGTAGATGTACCACATGGTGCTCCGTACACCTTCTGTTATGCGGGGGTGAATACTTAGCCTCACATAGGAGATACAAGTTATTTCAGACATGCCATAGACACTATGGTGCAATTTACATGGAGACCATACTTGGGCTATGCCGAGTGGTCAGACGAGGATGAGCATTTTCCGTTTTGCAGACAGACTCAGTTTTTGGTTGGGCAGACAGTGTCACATGTCCACATTATAGAGCGTCAGTTGCCAGATCGTGTCCTGCGGTAGTTTGGAGAGGTACAGGATGTGCCTAGAGGACAGGCAAAGTTTGCGAGATCATCGTGAGAGGTCCCCCTATGGGGTCCAGAGATTCCTGTTGCCATAGTAGAGGCCGACATCGATGCACTATAGGCAGTTCCATGGGGATGGAGGGATGGTCCAACAAATCCAGGGACTACAGAGGAGTATGATCAGTGGTGGGTAGTACACAGACCGATTCTGCTGACAAATCCAGAGCAGCCAATGTCGGTAGAGTGGCGAGGGACAGGTCCACGAGGCAAGCATGGCAGAGGTAGAGGTCAGGGAGATAGAGGAGGCTATGGTGATGGAGGTGATGATGGTCGAGGTGGACAGTGTGGAGGCAGGAGAGGGAGACGTGGTCAGAGGGGACGAGGGCCACCATTGTCACCGATCTGTGAGGAGGGACGAGGAGATGAGGATGTGGCCATACCAGACATTGGTAGAGGAGGAGAGGAGGTGGATACTGCAATAGGTGGAGAGGAGGTGCAGCCTACAGAGACAGCTATTCCAAACATCCCAGCAGAGGAGGAGGTAGGTACCGAGGAGGCAGGCAGAGAGGAGGTAGAGATTGATGCCTTGGGTTTATTGGGTGCCTACCAAGAGGATGACGAGGAGGATGATGATCATGAGAGAGAGGTTTGTGATCAGATCCTAGAGGAGTTAGATGAGGAGGAGGATGGGAGAGTGAGGGGCAGTCAGGATGAGATAGGGGCAGTGGATCTAGACATAGATACATTGCGTGCTTAGGTTGCATCCTTGGAGGAGCAGATGAGAATTCTAATGTCTGAGAGGGATGCATATCGGATGGAGAGGGGCAGAGCCATCATGGACCAAGATTAGGCTATAGCTCAGAGACAGGAGACAGAGCAGAGGTTCATAGAGCTTCAGGCCTTATGTACTAGGCCATCGGTTGCTTTTTCCAAAGAGTTAGTCAGAGCCAGGGAGAGAGAGAGATACTACCGTGATCTATATGAGGCAGAGATTCCTCTTGAGAGACGGGCTCCCAGCTTTTCACAGGCACATAGTAGCAGGTCATAGACCAGGACCCACACTAGGATAGTCAGCACAGAGGGGGTGGAGCAGCCATGCAGAGCAGGTCTATATGACAGACCTCCCTCAGCTCACAGGTCATCGGGTTCCCATCATTATTCCTCCACACACTCCAGGCATGATAGCAGTGGCAGTTCAAGATAGGGATACTTCTTGAGATGCATCGAGACATTGTATTATGATCTTATAGCCTGCGGGCTTCCATGTATTATTGATACATTATGACATTGTGATGTGACACTTTTGAGCAATATATATATATGATTTTGGCGGTGATTCCCATGATATGCATTTCTATGTAGTGATTATGTAGTCATTATTTATACATTTGATGTTTATATGATATGCCTATGTGATGGATGATCATGTCTATTTTATGGTGTGCATATGTAGCTAATGATATAATGTTGATTCTATATGATGTATGCAATTTATAAATTATGAGATGCAATATGATGTTATATGTATAATGCTAGCTACATGTGATGCATATATTTATAGTTGCTTTGTGCATGGAATGCTTATGATATGTATTTTTTGATGATGAATGTCTATCATGCCATGATGATCTAGGTATGAAATATTCCTATATGTATGTATTTTTCTAACATGTACGTTGATGCAAGATGATGCATAATGTTTTATGTCACAGGACTCCATCATAATGCAAGAAAGAACAACTGTTAGTGTGGAAAGAAAGATCGAGAAAGAACGAAAGACAGGAGATAGATGTTAGTATTAGCAATCTTCGATGTTTCGCTATATCACAAAAGGTATTGCACTTTATCATCATTGGGTAGGACTAATACAAATGGAGAAAAAACACCATGATATGAAATAGATCAAGGTGTGCAAGGTCATCCACTTGCTAATAACAGATAGTCGCAGACAAGGATTGTCAGTAACTCATACTAAGGGCACAAGTTGCCCCAGTCTTTTTGTCAGGACAAACCACAGACAGCAAACAAAAGAAAAGATAGGTCATGAGACGTCATCGCTCCTCTAAATCCTTCATGGGACATCCTTGAGGAAACTAGTAACATGACTCAAAAATCAAAGTTAAAAGACAATTGACAGATAGCAGTCAAAGAAAATAGAATTCTGATACTTTGTTGCTTCTCTAAATCCTTCATGGGACATCCTTGAGAAAGCTAGTAACATAATTCCCATCATAAAGTTAACTGAAAAGATAAGATAAATAAGTCAGAAAGTCAAAAAACCAATAAAATATTTGCCAAAACTTGATCTTGTTTGTTTGATTTGTTTTGATTGATAAAAGGATTGATTGATAGAGCCTGATGTCAGGAGATACACATACCAGATAAGACCGTGAGTCTGGTTTCGATGTTATGACTATCTGTATAAGGCATGACAAAGCCTAGTTTCAGAAAGACATGTATCGTATAAGACGTTGAGTCAGATGTCATTGATGTGATAACCTGTGTAAGGCTATGTTTGATTGTTTGACAGTGTTGATTATGCAGGAAAGACTCATCCTGTATAAGACATAGATTGTTTTGCTGATATCAGTATTCAGGAAGGACTCATCCTGAACAAGATACAGGTTGATTTCCATGATGATGATGTCTGCTTCCAGGAAGGACACATCCTGTGGTAGACATTTGTTGATCCGTTTTGATTGTTTTGTTTGGCAAGTTGTTTGATATGACTTAGAGACATTGCTGACTTGTTCACCAGATTAATGCATGACTTGATATGATGTGTTGACAATTGACTGTGTGTGATGACAAAACCCTAAAGGACTGACCTAGTGTGGCCTCAGGGGCTCATCGATTGATGGCCTTTCCTACATTATACACACAGAAACCTCATAGTTCGACTTGACTTTGACTGACAAGACTCTGGAATTAAGCAAAATAGAAGACGCAGGGAAAGTGAATGCGATGAACCCTAATGGACTGACCTAGTGCGCCCTGGGCTCATCGACAGATGGCCTTGCCTACGTTATACACGTAGAGGCCTCGTAGTTTGGAAAATGACAAAGAATGACAAGTGCGACTGACTTTGACCCTATTTTTGGATTTTTGAAATGTTTTTATTTTTTTGTCTTTTTGAAGTTTTTTGATGTTTTTGTGTTTTCTCAGGTCATTTTGCGATGTTTGTGGATTTTTCTATGGTTTTACATCTTCAACACAACCAATGGAAGAATCAATATGACACATGTCAAGCATTTTCCCCCAGTCGAGTATAAGACCAATTGATTATGAATAGGATAAAATGAGGGGTATGAAATGTGCTCGATGTCAATCATTCCAAGTTATGGGAAAGACTACCACTTATTATGAATGGTATATACAAGCGATGGATACAAAAGATAAGGGGTATGTATAGGGATAGGTAGTATGTAAAGGGATAAGGACTATGTATAGGGTAGTGGACTATGTACAGGGATATGTAGTATGTACATGGATAAGGACTATGTACAATGATAAGGGATATGTACAGGGATAAGGACTAGATTAGAATAATAGTAGACAAAGGAGCAGAGTTGACTACACATGGCGCCTGTTTGCCAGGTTTTCACCATGGTACCTATCCAAAGCACCACCGAAGTGGTTTTCACTATTGGACGAATGATTTTTCTTTACTATTTTCTAGATTATCTATTTTTTTTTGGTGTTACCAAGATGCCTGTTTGCCAGGTTTTCACCTTGATAACAATTTTTTTGTGATTTTCTGATTTTTTTGTATTTTTGCTAATTAAGACAGGCTCCCAGAAGCTATGCGTAGAACTTCTTCAGATGTAGACTATTGATTGGTGAGGACAATGGTTCCCCTTCAGGAGTAGAGAGTTGGTACGCTCCTGATCCAAAAGCTTCTGTAACAATATAAGGTCCTAACTAGTCAGGTTCAAACTTTCTTGGTTCTTCTCTTTCTGCTTGATTCTTTGGGTTCTCCATTAAAACCAAGTCACCAATGTCAAATTTTATGTTCAAAACCTTCTTGTTATAGCTATGACGAAGGGGATTCTGATATGCTTGAAGATGGTCTAGTGCCTTCTGTCTTCGCTCATCCAGGAATTCTAGCTCATGGAGTCTCAATACTCGGTACTCTTCATCATCAATATGGCCTTTCAGGGATACCCTTAGGGAAGGAATCTTGACCTCAATAGGTAGAATAGCTTTAGAACCAAATACAAGTGAATATGGAGTAGCACCAGTGGGAGTACGAATACTTGTGCGATAAGCCCATAAGGTAGGGTTAAGCTGTAAATGCCAGTCATGACCAGCATCATTGAAAGTCTTCTTGAGGATTCTAATGATGGTCTTGTTAGATGCCTCTGCTTGGCCGTTACCTTGTGGGTAGTATGGAGTGGAAAAGTGATGTTGGATATGAAATTCATCACATAGGTGTCGGACTTCTTGGTTCTTAAATGGGCGGCCATTATCAGTGATTATGGACTGAGGGAAACCATACCGATAGATGATATAGTTCAAGATAAATTTAGAAATCTGTGTGCCAGTAATATATGTCATAGGAATGGCTTCAATCCACTTTGTAAAATACTCAGTGGTAGTGATAATGAATTTGTGTCCATTAGATGAGGTGGGGTGGATCTTACCTATGAGGTCGAGTCCCCATTGGGCAAAGGGCCATGGTGACGTTATAGGATGGAGCTCCTGTGCGTGTGCATGTATCAAGTCTCCATGAACTTGGCATTGGCAACATTTTGTTACAAAGACATATGAGTCTTTTTCCATAGTATGCCAGTAATAACCTAGTCTCATAATCTTTTTGGTTAAGGTAGGACTGCTAGAATGGGAACCACATATACCCTCATGCACCCCACGCAAGGTTGCTTGTGCTTTAGTAGAATCAAGACATCTCAGTAGGGTATTATCTAAGGTGCGTCTATATAGGGTGTCTCCGACGATGGTGTATTTGGCTGACTTGCGGAGGAATGTCCTACGTTGGTTATTTGATAGGCCAGTGGGTATGACTTCGGCATGAAGGTAATCATAGATTTCTTTGTACCACGGGGAATCAGGACCAACAATGTCACACATCATTTCAGAATTTAGGATATCATAGATTGGGACCAAAAGCTGTTCTACCAAGAACTCAAACTTAGGCACATTGTTAGGAATGTCAAGAAGTGATGCAATTGTAGCCATAGCATCTGCTGCCCTGTTTAAAACATGAGGTATTTGATGAAATTCAACTTTGTCAAAGTACTCTTTAAAGCTATCAGCCATGCGTTTGTAGGGGGAAAGCTTCTCATCCTTAGTCTCATAATCATCATTTACCTGTCTGATTACCAGTTGGGAATCACCATATACCTGTAGGTTCTTAATTTTCCACTTGACTGCCATGCGTAACCTTGTCACTAGAGCTTCATACTCTACTATGTTGTTAGTTCATGGAAATGCAATCCTGAATGACTTAGGGATGGAATCAACCTGTGGTGTAATAAACAGTATACTAGCCCCTGAACCATGATTTGTATGTGAGCCATCAAAGTACAATTTCCATGTTATGTTTGTGTCAATTGTGAATATCATCAGGAAAGTCTACAACTAATGGGTGATCTGCCTGTATGAGTGCGTCAGCTAACTAATCAGCAATGACCTGTCCTTTAATAGCCTTTCGTTCGATATACTAGATATCATACTCACTAAATATCATAACCCATTTGGCCAGTCGCCCTGTTAATGCTGCCTTGCTGAGAAGATATTTCAGAGGGTCTATTTTAGCAATCAACATTGTTTGATGGTTTAGCATATAGTGCCTCAACTTTTGAGTAGCAAATACTACTGCAAGATAGGCACATTCAATGGTACTATAGTTGAGCTCATAACCTACCAAAGTCTGACTGATATAATAGACTGCCCTTTCATGACCTTCATCATCATTCTGTGCAAGCAATGCTCCGAGTGATGAATGGGTTGCTATAATATAAAGAATCAATGGTCTTCCTTCAACAGGTGGCATTAAGACAAGTGGTGTGAGTAAATATTCTTTAATCAGTTGAAAAGCCTCTCCACACCTAGTTGTCCTTGCAAAGGGTACTCCTTTCTTAAGTAGATGTTGAAAAGGATGTGTCTTATCTACTAACTGCACTATAAATCTTCTGATAGATTGCAACCTTCCTTGTAATGTCCTTAGTTGACTAAGATTAGTGGGTGGAGGCATGTCCATGATTGCTTTTACCTTAGCCAGATCCACTTCAATGCCTCGTCTAGAAATGATATAACCTAACAGCTTTCCTGACTTGACTCCTAACACACATTTCTTTGGATTGAGTCTCACTTTATACTTCTCTAGCCTCTGAAATATCTTGTCTAAAACCTGTAAATGTTCTGCCCTTGTCTTGGATTTTACAATAAGGTCATCAACATAATCCTCCATAAGAGTGTGTACTAGATCATGA
This sequence comes from Sequoia sempervirens, assembly GCA_007258455.2. Lineage (NCBI taxonomy): Eukaryota > Viridiplantae > Streptophyta > Pinopsida > Cupressales > Cupressaceae > Sequoia > Sequoia sempervirens. The sequence goes on along the minus strand of VDFB02222410.1, from coordinate 40,434 downwards.
AAGATAGTGGTCATGGCACGTTGATAGGTTGCTCCAGCATTCTTGAGTCTAAAGGGCATAACATTCTAGCAATACATTCCCCAAGGACAAGTGAAAGCCATCTTAGGTTGGTCTTCAATTGCAATTCTGATCTGATTATATCCTAAAAATCCATCCATAAGGGAAAACATCTCATATCCTGCTGTCATGTCAACTATCATGTCTATGTTAGGCAAAGGGAAGTCATCCTTAGGACAAGCTTTGTTGATATCTCTAAAATCAGTGCAGATGCAGATGCCCCCAGTTGGTTTAGTGACTAGTACAAGATTGGAAATCCAATCTGCATAGTCGATAGATTTGATGAAACCAACGTCTAAGAGTTTCTTGAGCTCTACCTTGACTAACAAAGCAATCTGTGGGTGCATTTTTCTCAATTTTTGTTTCATTGGTTTGGCACCTAGTTGTAAGGGAAAATGATGCAGAACAATTTCAGGATCCAACCCCGGCATGTCAGCATATGACCAAGCAAAATTTATCTGTCTCTGTGCAAAGAAGTTATGGAACTCTGGTTGCTCTTCCGTTGCCAATGACGTTGCAAAATAAACTAGTCAAGGATTCTCTTTGGTACCTATGTTGACTTCTACTGATTCTTCAACGAGCATGGGTGACTTTTCCTATGCAACGGGGAGAATGTTCAAACCTCCATCCTTAGGTGCCTCAGAGGGGTTTTCACCTTCGGATGCGTCCTTTCTTTTTACTTTTTCATTGTCTAAAGGTGCCTTTGGTTTTCACCTAGAGACTCATCCTTTTTATTTTATTTATTCTTTTTCTCATTTTTGCGACTGGAGGGTTGAATAAATTCCCCAAAATATGCTTTGTTGTCCAAGTCAATAGTAAAACTAGCCTTATGATCACCATTTGGTATGCCTTCTCGTAATCCCAGGAACTCAGCAATTGCTTTGTCATTCTCAAAAATGCCTAGGACGGGTGTGTCTTATTGGTCCCAATCAATGAGTTGGGGATAAACTAAGGGCATGTCATCGTCGAAGTTATCAAAGTTTAATGGGGTCAAGGTAAAGATTGAATTATTCATGTGGTTACAAAAGTCTTGTATCAGGTTCCTTTTGCTCTTAGGTTTGAGTCTAGGTGGATGGATAGGTGGGCCTAATGCCAAGGTTTGACTATCTGAAACAGGTGGCTCAGGTTGCCAAGAGGTAGGATCAAGTGATTCCCAATAGTAGTGCTTAAACCATTCATCTTTTGCAATTTTCTTTGGTGGACAGGAATTCAAGGGATTTGGTGAGGAACTTAACATCAAGTCAAGTTCTCCAAATAACTTGTCAAGGTCCATGGAAGAAGTAGAGGATAGGGAATCCCACTCATAATCGTTAGAGTTGGGGGAATCACAATGACATTGGTCCACTAGTTCGTGAGATGTCTTAATATCTTTTGAAGCACTTACTTCCTCAAGTAAGGGTAATGGGGTACTAGGAATGCCAATCTGAATTGGTTGAAACCCTAGCCCTACTCCTTTTGGGCACTGAGAAAAAAATATTGGTTCAATCCTCCCATCTTGGTTTAAGCCTAAACCACTCTGTCCATCATATCCTTTGCTTTGCATGATTTTGAAACCCTTTCCATATAAATTTGTAGGAATATGAGCAAGTAAGAGGGGTTCCTCATCATCTTCCCTATACATCCAGGAAGTGACATCTTATGTATTTACGGCCTCTTTGCTTAATTCTCCCCATTTGATGAAATTTGTTGTAGGAGGAACATGTATAGTGACCATAGAATTTTCCCAATCTAATGTAGGTAAACCATATGTCTTAGGAGGGATCAAATGGCTAACACAATAAGAATTTTTCATGTAATACTCTCCACAACCCTTGTCTTGGATCTGAACCCTAGGAATAGTAGGAATTGAGGGTGAAATAGATGTTGGAGTGAGTGTGGTTGGATCAACATAGGAGGATGAATTGGACGATGAGGCCTCTTGGTTTACTGGCACTTGGCATTGGGGGATCTCCTTTAGATTGGTGCAATACTGGAAGGGATCTTGATCACCATCTATAGTTATTTTTGTGCCATTGTAAGGGAATTTAAGACACTGATGATATGTGGAAGGGACTGCCTTCATGGCATGAATCCATGGTCTACCTAGCATAAGGTTATAAGGAAGGGTGAGATCCAAGACCTGGAACTTTGTCTCCATCACCACAGGACCAATTCTGATAGGAAGTGTTACCACCCCCTTTGATTTTCGTTCCTCATCATCATAAGCTTTTATGACAATACTTTTGGTCATGTCTACGCATGCTTCTAAAATACCTAATGCCTTAATTAGTTTTAAAGTACACAGATTTAACCCTGCTCCTCTGTCTACCAAACTCGTCTAACTTTGGTGTCATCAATAAGGACTTCTAGATGTAAAGGATCATTAAGGTTCATCTTTTTAGTTGCATAGTCTTGTTCAGAAAATGTGGCATGGTGATTATTGGTCAAGTAGCCCACCATTTCCTGGAAATGATTGAAATCAAGGTCATTAGGGACAGTGGTGTTCTATAAAGCTTTATCGAGAACAGATCGATGCTCAGGGGAAATACGCAACAGTTCCAAGATTGAAATTTGGGTTGGGATCTTCCCCAACTGGTCAAGAAGGTTATATTGTAACTTGGAAGGTTGGGGTGTTTGCTGTGATGGAGGGCCTTGGATAATGAACTTAGTATGATGAGTATTGACTGCACACTCAGGATTAGTATTGATAATAATGGTATTGTTATTCTCATCAGTGGCGCGAAGGCAGTGAATGATTTTTCCACTATTATAATTGTGCTTGACATTGGCATAGTTGGCTGAAATATTGGTCTTAGTACTCAAACTGGGGACAGTTCCTTTCCCATGTTCATGTAGTGGGTCAGAAAATACTTGATGATCAGTGTTTGATGATTTTTGTTTTTGTCCACTAACTTCAATAATTCTCCTTTCGACAAGATCATGTATGATGTTCTTCAGTTGTCGACAGTTTTGTAGGTTATGTCCCTTAGTTCTATGATAATCACAAAAGGCATTGTCATCCCACCAAGTTGGTTTAAATTGTCCTGGATCGTATTGTCTTGGTTCCTGCAGCTGTATAAGATTATGTTGTAATAGTTGTTTGAACACCGACTCAATGGGTTCCCCTAAGGGAGTGAACTCACATTTTCAAAATCTTCTTTGTTGTGGACGTTGAGTATTTTGGACCACGTTAGGAGGTTAATTGACAACATTAAGCATGTTGGAAAAACTATGAGGTCCTTGTAATGTGAGGAGGGGTCCTGCTTGTAGCATTTTAGCATCAACCACCCCATCATTGGTGACATTTTTGTTGCGAGACCAAAATCTATTTCTGTCAGTGGGGGTGTTTTGTACGATCGGGTTTCCATTGGATGTTGATGTCTTGAGTTCACCCTTTTCAATGAGATCCTTCTCTATTATAACCCTTTTTTCCACTAGTTCTAAAAAATACGTACAACAATGTACCCTTAAGTTATTCCTTAGTTTCGCATGAAGGTTTTCTTGGAACACAGTAACTTTTTGTTTCTCAGGTATCTCAATAGGACACCGACTAGCTATAGTCCTCCATCTCTAGAAGAAAGCAATGAATGTTTCCCCTTCATCTTGCATTGTGTGACACAAGGTTGCTATATTTATCTCGTGGTCTATGTTGAAGGAGAATTACTTCACAAATTTCTCAACTAGTTCACCCCAAGATCTAATGCCAGAATCTAGACCCAAAAACCATTCTAGTGCAATTCCTACAAGACTTCTTGGAAATAGCCTCATAAGATATGTGGGGTCATAAGCGACATCTATGCATATGGTAGAAAATTATCTTATATGTTCTATTGGATTTTGTTTGCCATTGTACTTAGGGAGATTCGGTATGACATATCCGTGAGGGAAAGGGGTCATGTACAATGATCTATCAAAGGGGAATGGGCATATGTCCTTTATTGAAAATGATTTCTTAGTTGACACCGACATGTTATCCATTTGTGTTTGTAATGCATGCATTTGTGTTTGTAAGACGTCAACTTGGGTCAAAGATGTGCTAGGGGCATTATGCGGATCTGTGTATGTGTTCTAAAATCCAAAGTCTCGTGATGGGTTTCGATTGAACGTTGGCATCTTAGGTGGATTTGGATTCAGAATGTTGGTAAATGTGTTCTGGTCTGGAATCTGCATAAATTGGTGTTGACCTTGGATTTGTGTAAATGGATTCTGAGTACCACTTTGGGAAAAGGGGTTTTGATTGGGAATCCATGTAAATGATTGGTGTCTTGGAATCTGTGCAAATGGATCATGACCACCGATCTGAGAGAATGGATTCTGATTCGGAATCTGTGTGAATGGATTCTGAGTACCAGTTTGAGAGAATGGATTCTGACTCAAAATCTTCGTGAATGGATTCTGATTGCCATATGGGAAGGAGGGAATGCCCCCTATTTATGTAATCCATGGTATAGTACTAGTGATTGGAGCACTAGGTATGGTTGTTCACTGTGGTATGGTGCTCGTGATACTAGCGTTAGGTATGACCATTGACTGTGAACTTGTGACACCGACATAAGGTGTAGAGGCTGAGGTTTTAGGCCTTTTACTCCCAACAAGAGGACCGAAGGGAGTGGATGATGAAGCCCCTATAGTGAAATTAAATCCTGATGTCATGCTAGATGTACCAAATGGGGACGTATGGACTGTTGTACTCTGTGTAGGTGTGCTAGATGGCATAGTTGTGCTGACCTGAGGTATAGTAGTACTAGCAGTTGTGGTATTTATCCCTTGTGTAGGTTGAGTTTGTAAGGTGCTGATATCAAAACCTGTAGGTAAGGTAGCGCCTTCAGCTAGCAATTTGGCTAAGTATCATTGTCAATCATTTGCTAGGTACTCATCTATGAAAGAGGCAAACTCAGGGTCTTGTGCGGCAACCTCTATGTCTTCTACTGCAATATGTCCTTGATTGTTTCTAGTGGTGAATTTGTCTAATAGAGTCCTATGAGGTCTTGAAGAAAATGGATTGATGAATTTGTTTTGGTTTGACATGTTTTCTCTCTCTCTTCTCTTAGACCTAGTTTCAACCATGTAAGACAAGCTCAATATGCGGAAAATGCAAAACTATATCTATGAACAGTATGACTCTAGTCTATGTTTTTGGGATTTTCGTATGCAAAATCAGGAATGTTCTAGGATGACACTAGCCTACAATCTAAAGATGCAAGGCCTAAGAAAGGTTCTAAAATAATCAATTCTATAAACCCAAGACGAAGGGACCAACTACCTAAAGTCTAACCAAGGCGTCAATTTAGTTTAAGTCAAGGAACCAGTGTAGGACGAGGATCAAAGACAAGTTGAGTTTCCTAACTAGACTGATGAGATAGGAGGACTCTCTATAGGATAAAGGATAAACTGATAAAACTAGATTCAATGACAGATTTCGTTGACACTATGAATTTTCTATAGTGTATATGGTGGACTAATCCTAAAGTTTGTAAAAGTGACCTTTCTAGAAGTTTAATGCAAGGTAATATGTATTCTAAGATGAAACTAAACTCTGAATTAAGACAACTATGGTAATGACCGAATGAACCTAAAGCATGCAAAATTGAGCAAATCGTTTTAGGTTTCTGTTCAAGGGTTGTTTGTGTAGAGACAATTGAAACCGGTATAATCGTGTTGACTAGACAGTGACCGTGAATTCTGGTTTTCTGATAATCAGACAAATGCGTCGCGGGATTTCACAGATGCGGTTCAAGTTCATAGTTGTAGTTTTCCAGTGATCAATTGCATTTCTCTGGTAAAGTTCAATGTGTGACTCTGACAAATGCGGTTAACCTTCTAATAGATGCAACTTGTAATGACAGTTGCGACTTAGAATATAATGCATGCGATTTTTTGAAAAAGAATTGCGAGCTAAACTAGCAGATGTGACTCTACGCTAAATAGATGCGACTCTAACTGACCGATGCAACTCGAATTCAAATAGATGTGACTCATAATAACAAATGCGACTCAAAGTTAAATAGATGTAACTCTAAAAATCAATTGCGACCTTCTGGTGAACAGTTGTGACTCTCTGTGTATTTTCAGTGATGAGATTTTAAAACCAACCGTGTTTTTTGTGATCAAATTTTGACAAACAAGAACAATCATAAGACAAAGTGTTTTCAGTTTGATTTTAGACTCAAAGAACGTTTAAGTTGACAATAGACAAGTACATCCTAATAGGCCAAAAGGCCTAGGGTTTGTATACTTGGTATAGCCCACTGAAATACCCTGGATTGGTGATAAACACCTTTCCTTCTTGAGAGCGGATAGCTTAGAAATTTGGTGGCATTGGCTCCCCTCCACGGCTCATTAACGTCTTTCGAGCACACCAATTTCAAATTCTTTGGGCAATGACCTCCCAAGAACTGCTTTATCTACTCAAGGGGATCAGTAGTGAGTGTCTTCGGGCATGATACTGTACCCTGCACTATACCAAGCAACAGCCAATAGAATGGTTGGTCTCTAAAACAAAGGTGTTTAATACGGGCATTCTGTTAGTGGGGCATGATCCATACAACGAGAGTTCCCTTTCAGATCCATCTTGTCAGAACCACACTCGTGATTCTTGGGTTTTCCCCAAGAACCCACTTTTATATACCGGGTGGAAGTCCCTCGGGTTTTGGGTGCTACCGGTCTGAGTCATCCTAGGGTGAGTACTTTTTCCCACCAAAATAGGCCCAAGTTCTAGATTTGGTAACTGTTTCTCTTACACCTAGGATCACATGAATGCGCAAGGGGAGAGGATACTTTGATGTACCAAATCGTAAGGGTAAATACACAGATGTGCTATCGCACCAAACACAGTAGACACTTGTTACTTTTAAACCAAATGAAAGATTTGCTACACTACCAAACAATCTGTTTCAAAAATTAACTAGGGTCTTTGACAAGCATCCTATAGAAAAATTCGTTAGTAGTTTTCAATATCATCTTCGTCAATCATCTTACAAAAACTTGTTAACTTCCAAAAGGCCACACGCTGAAAATCAGATATTAGTAACACACAAATTAATTGAAAATTTTAGATTTTCAAAAACATAAATAAAGGTTACCAATCAATTGCATTGCTGTGTTACCAGTCAGTTGAGTCGATATTCTATTCAATTGCGTCTCGGTATTCACCAGTCAATTGTGATTCAGGATTATTTAGATGCGTCATGGTTTTTCAGATGCGGTGTTTCAGGTGTCAGATGCGGTTCAGGAAATCAATTGCGTCGCTTCGTCAAACTGATGCGTCTATTAATTTCAAATGCAGCGTTTCGTCAAGCTGATGTGTCGTTCCATACGAAAAACCTGCAAAAAATCAAAATAAAAGTCTATGGATACATGAAGATGGTGTCTTCACGTCGGGTTCACCAAATGTAACACCAACAAAATACAGAAAGAAATAGATTAGAGAAAACATGCAATGTAAATCTAAATGCAAATCTAATGTTAAGCAACAAAGAACAAAGGAAGTCAAAATGTGAACAAACTGAAACAATCTCACCAAATTGCTACGTATTTCCATGAATCATCTCGATTGCCCTTCTCCATTTTGCTATTGTAGTATAATTGCCCTCAAATTTTCAAAGTTCATGCAAGTATAGCCTAAGATAGTGATTTAGCAAAACATCGAAGATTCAAGATATGTGTTCTCAAAAGTCATAAGATTTCGCGAGTTTTCGAGAGAGATTGGAATGAAGAATGACAGATCAATTTATAGAAAATTGATTATTCGAATGACAGGCTAGGATTGAAAGATTAACGGATGGTTGAGATTGACTAATTAGGCATGCATTCTAATAATAGTTAGTAATGACATGAGTGATATAAATTAAAAATAGAATTAAAGATTAAATAAATGATTTAATTTTCAAGTTTGGTATTCAAAAATAGAAGAATTATCTTTGCATGACAAAGATAAAGATGGATTAAAGCAACTCTTGTTCGAATGCACGCACAAGGTTTAATTAATTAAATAGGAATATTTAATTAATCCGCATGTACATGCAATTGAGTTAGCATTGGACGATTGAATGATTTGACGAAGAGATTACTTAAGAACGCCACTCAGACATTAAAGCAAGAGTTAACTAAGTGATTTGAAATAGATCTTTGAGTCGAGTAAAAGTGAATACTTAGATAACTCACATATTTATCCAAATATAGAGGAATGAGTTAAAATAGAATTTATGAATTAAATAATTCATTTAATTCAAGATTTGATATTTGAAGAATAATTAAATAAATAAGATTTATTTAATTAAGTGATGAAGGGATTTAAATGAATAATTAAATAAATAAAGAATTTATTTATTTATAGTTGAAGTATGATAAAGAGTAAATTAAATAAGAATTTATTTAATTTGACAAGAAGGATAAGGTTAATTAGTAACATAATTAAATAAAAAGTGTTTATTTAATTAATCAGCTAGAATAAAGAAAATGTGAATGAATTAAATAATTAAGATTATTTAATTAATAGAAGAATATGAATTATGAAGAATATTGAAGTCGCAGGCTTAGACCAAATTTCGGTGTCTACACATAGATCCATCCTTCTTTGTATGCTTAGCTAAGTTATCACCTTGTTTGAATAGGTGTGGGTAGATACATCTTTCTCCCTACACATATTCAAATCATCATCCCTTAGACAAAACTATCCCTTAGATCATCATCCAACATCTTAGGGTCTTTTTGTTCAAAAATCAAAACAATCAAAACCAATCAAGATCAAGGAAAAAATCAAAAGAAAAAAATCAAAATCTGAAACATATCCAAAAGTCTAAAAAGCCTAGCATCTCTCATCAAGATTAATCCCAAAAGACCATAACATCCACATCATCCATCCCTTGCATCATCACCATATCATCTCTTGATCCTTAAGATATCCAAAAAAATTCCACTTTAAACATAAAATAAAGATCAATCCAAAGAATCAAGAGATTCATCTCCCATTCTTAAAAATTGATCCTCATTTTATGGTTCAAACCATATCTCAATACAAGAAGAGCATGGAAGCCACCAAAGAAACACCCGCTTCAAGTGATCTTAGCTAAACAAATGTTGAGATAAATCCCGTTGAGTCAAGCAATCCATTGACCATCTCATCATCCCAAAATCCGCAAGAGGAAAACCAAGAAGAAGATCTTACCCTTGGAATGTCTCACAAAGAAATAATGGAAATGCTCCAAAATACAGACAACCATAGAATCATCAACATCATGATGAGGCTTAACCCTTCGTTATACATGCTTGAACTAGCAAAACAAGGGGCCAAACTACCTTCAGATTTTGACATGAGTACCATAGTGGAGACATCATTTCCTCCAATCTCATCTACCATTCCCATCTCATCTACACCCCCATCCCAAAACATCACGCAAAACATTTCGCAAATCAAAACATCTCTTGCTCCAACCCAACCTAATGTCAACAAGGGAAACACATTCCTCAATGCTCTTCAAGCACACCCCCTTGTTAATAATCAAAACTTGGATACAAACACTACCTTGGAACAAAACATACCCCAAAACTCATTACACAAAAATGTTCCTCTCACCTTCCATCATGATCCATCATTATTTTTTCACGCAACACCTCAAACACCTCTTCTCACAAATTCACAAGAAGAGGGAGATATGTTTGGACCAGGGGGCATATTCGACACCACAACATTTTCACAACAACTAACACCCCTTACATTTCCACCTCTCGCACCATTTCCATCATCATCCACATCACTCCTTGGTTTAGGGCTTCCCCCTCTACCAAATATCAATCAAACCGCCATCCCAAATATCAATCAAAGCATTATGCCAAATGCTCAAAATTTGTCGTTGATATCACAACAACAAACGACAAACGCACAAGCAATTGCAACATCATCAAACACCCCCTTAACATCACAAAGCATGGTCTCTCAAGGACCAATCACATCAACAACACCATCCATCATGCAAAACACCAACACCACCTTCACAAACACCATTCTGAATCCACCACCACCCCCACCACCACCAACTTTCACCACATCAAACCAATACAATGCATCATTGCAAGCTGCTTTTCAAAGGGGATTCCAACCAGTGCAAAAAAAAAAGCCGTACACCTAGCTACTCAACAAACCGCTCAAGCTGTGCAAGCTACCCAAGTAGCCCAAGCCGCATTACAAGTGCAACAAGCCCAAGTGTTATTGCAACAACAACAACAAGCCGCATTGCAAGCACAAAAGGCCACTCAAGCACAACTTCTATTACAAAAACAAGCAGCAAAATCACAAGTGCACGCTCAAGCACAAGCTCAATATCAGGCACAACAAGCCCAATATCAAGCACAACTTCTTGCACAAAGACAAGCAACACAATTGCAAGCATATCAGCAAGCACTAAAGCAATATCAAGAGAAGCAAGAAGCAGCCGAATTGGCAGCCCAACAACAAGCATTGTTGGAACAAAAACAAGCACAATGAAAAGCATTGTTGGAATAGCAACAAGTGCAACAACAAGCACAAATCTTAGTGCAACAACAACAAGATCAACAACATGCATTGTTCATACAAAAGCAAGTGGAAGCCTACCTCACTTGGAAAAACATACAGATACCATCAAACAACACACTGACCAACCCACCCATCTAACCCATGATTGAAACACCCCAAAAAAATTTCATCCCACCCCCTGATCTGCAAAATGATGTAACATCACAAATCAGGTTTCTCTCGCAACAAGTGTTTGATCTTCAATCAGGGCAAACAATGAAGATAGCAAGCAACTTGTGTCTATATCCATTCGATAGGAGCCTAGTGATGAAACCATTCCCCAAGGGATTTGAGATCCCCAAATTTGACAAATATTGAGGGACAGGAAACCCTGAAGATCACATCAGGGAATTCCAGGTTCATTGCATGGAAGTCGCATATGATGATACTTATTTGATGCGGCTATTCCCTAGGAGTTTGGCAGGCCACACTATGGAATGGTTCTCTCACTTACCTTCAAGCATTAGAACATTTCAAGAAATTATAGACGCATTCATTAAGAACTACACATGAAACATTGCAATGGATGTTAGTCTAGAAGAACTCTCAGCTCTGAAACAAGGAAAGGGTGAATCTTTAGCTTCATTCCTACAATGATGGTGATCCAAGGCCAACCGGAGCAAGTGGAACATGCCAGAAGAACAAGTTTGCACCATCATAGCCAACCTTGAAGGCCGCTTAGCATTTCATCTCAAGGTTCAGGGCATCACCACATATGATCAATTGATCCCCAAGGCGCTCAGCATCGAAAGATCCCTTATGACTCAACCCGCGGAATCATTATCATACCCCAAACAACAAAACAACCGCCCACCATCAAATCACAACGATAAACCTCGTACGTGGGAAAGGAAAAAAACATTACTAATGATGGTGTCGTCGATGCCAAGGTGGTCATTAGTGGTTCTCGCCAAAATACACCCACACTGTAAATCCAAACACAACACCAAAAAAATCATCACATAACACACCAACCGCACAACAACAATCCAATAATCAATAATCTCAATGAGCAAAGAGGACCACCCCAACGCAAGAGTTATCCCAAGCGAAAATACACCACTTTGGGGGAACCGCTTGAGGACATAATGAAAAAGTTGATCGACGAAAAACTCATCAAACCTCCTACATTTGAGAATTACCAAGAACCCGATGTCAAACGTCCTTGGTATAACGAGAATCAACTTTGCAAATTTCATAAAATCAAAGGCCATACCACAATTAGTTGCATGAGACTCAAAAACATCATCCAAGATCTCATCGATAAAAGAATCATAAACGTGGAACAACCTACAGGAAATCAAGATCTTAAGATATATACGAATCCAATGCCGAATCATGGCAACAAAGGGAATAAAAATGATAAAGAGAAAGGCACCCACTCAAATGTAAATCATGTGTATGAAACAGTTGTCACCTCCCTAGATGAAAACTACATGGTCATTACTATCAAGGGCGCCTATGCCGAAGATTGTGGAGTCACCACAAGAGGCGGAAAAGTCACCATCGTAGGATCATCCCAACCAAATAGAGTCCCTGCATCTAGATCCGTTCCTAATGGCTACAATGTCCCAGATCAACTCAATAGAACACCAGCACACATCTCCATCATGGAGTTGTTAAAAATATCATCAGCTCATAAAAAGATCCTTGAGGAAGCATTAGCCTCATCCACTGTCCCCACAGATCTTGAGGCAGAGCAATTCCAAGCTATGGTCGGAAATATCATAATGCCTAATCTCCTTACATTTTCTGACCAAGACTTCCCCGCCCAACCATCTCACAACCACGCACTTCACTTGGAAGCCATTATACATAAGAGTAAAATCAAAAGGGTCTTGGTGGATGGAGGTGCGGGCTTGAGCATATGTTCCCTAAGCCTCATCAAGCAGTTGAAAATATCAGAAGATTTCATCAACAAAGGAAAGGGCATCATGATAAGAGCATATGATGACCAAGAAAGAGTGTCTCAAGGCATGATTAAACTTCCTATTCAAGTGGGGCCAACTCTCATGGAAACCACTTGTCAGGTCTTAGACCTTGACTTTCCATATAATATCCTCCTGGGACGCCCATGGATCCATGCGATGAAAGTCGTAGCATCAACTTTCCACCAATGTGTGAAATTTACACATAATGGACAAGAGGTTACCATCCATGGAGATCCTAAACCTTTCTCATATTGCAAAAATCTTGAAGCAAAGTATTACAAAATCCCCCAAGTGCCAAAAAATGATGAGGGCCCATCCACGCCATACATCGACCTTGCCACTCTCGCGTCCACTTTTGTGACAGAGACACCCACCACTCCCACCATTCCCACCATTTTCGACATCAAGCTTATCATCCAAGAGGACGGTTGTGGAAGTTACAAGCTCCCTAACAATGCTTTTGTGATAGGAGAGTTACCACAATCTCCTAGATCACGGGGATGTCCACAAGAAAATCAAGCTTCCACATCACAAACGTCTCCTGAAGACTATCCCGAATTCACAAGATGGGGAGACCTGGGCCAGGAGGTTATTGAAGCAGATCCATCTCACATGTTATATCAAGATGAAAGACCGACACCTAAATTACCAATGGATGAGACAAGCAAGGGCCTACAAATGATGCTCGCAATGGGCTATGACAGAAATCAAAGGCTGGGACAAAATGAAAATGGGATCATAATACCTATCATGCCAGAGACATGACCCATAACAAATCTTGGCCTTGGATGTACCCCTCCGAGTATAACCATACATGGTTGAAGTCCTCTGGTTAGAATGGTTAATATTTCTCCTCAGCTAATAGTAGTAGAAGTACACTCACCAATATCCATAGGTAGAGACATACATAACTTTATAATTGAGGCCTATATTAGTAGCGATGATGAGGATACCACGACCAATCTACCTAGGTTATTTGAGGATACCGTCCTTTGCATGATTAGCACCCTCTCCTTTGAACCAGACCATCAAAATCATGAGATTCATTTAGTATACCCCCAACTGATCGATTATGACCAACGAGGACCACCGGTTCTTGATACATTTAAAAACGATGAGGCACTCTCAGAATTCATGGGATTGCGGGATAACATTCCAGAAGGGGATCACAAAGCAGGGTTTATAATGGAGTTGGACACACATGCCTATTATGGGGAAACAATTGAGTCCTTCAGTCACAAAAGTGAGAAACTAAGAATCATATCTAAGTCCTTGAGTGAAAACCACAATGTGGCACTCTTTGACAAGAAAAAAGTAAAAAGAAAGGATGTATCCAACGGTGAAAACCTCTCTAAGGCACCCGAGGATGAAGGTTTCAATCTTCCTTTAAGATCTATTCATCAGGAAAAGTCAGCAGTCTTGGCCAAAAAATGCAATCTGGTCAACCTAGGAACCAAGGAGACCCCGCATATTACATTCTATGCGGAATCACTACTATCAGAAGAGCAAGAACTCCTAGTAGCATTTGTAAGGGAAAGACAAATAAACTTCGCATGGAGTTATGCTGACATGCTAGGACTTGATCCAAAGACTGTGGTTCATCATTTAGCAGTGTATCCAAAAGCAAAGCCGGTCAAACAAAAGCTTCAAAAAATGCATCCTCAAATCGCTTTATTGGTCAAAATGGAGCTAAAAAAGCTATTAGATGTAGGATTCATTCAACCAATAGATTATTTAGAATGGGTATCAAACTTGGTACCTATTTCAAAACCTGATGGAGCCATTAGAATCTGCACAGACTTTAGGGACTTGAACAAAGCATATCTGAAAGATGACTTCCCGCTTCTGAATATTGACATGATAGTAGATATGACAACAAGACATGAGATGCTATCACTAATGGATGGATTTTCAGGATACAATCAAATCATGATAGCAAAAGAAGATCAACATAAGATAGCCTTCACTTGTCCATGGGGGACTTACTGCTGGAACATAATGCCATTCAGCCTAAAGAACACAGGAGCAACATATCAACGGGTCATGACATTGATATTCCATGATATGATTGATAAAACAGTTGAAGACTATGTTGACAAAATTCTAGCTAAGTAAAGAAAGAGAAAAGATCACATAGAAACCCTAAGTGCTATCTTTGATAGACTGGAGGAATACAAAGTCAAACTAAATCCCAAGAAGTGCGTCTTTGGTGTACAATCAGGAAAGCTCCTAGGATATATAGTGTCAATGAGGGGTATCAAGGTGGATCCAACAAAAGTAAAAGCAATCCTTGAGATGGAGGCACCAAAAATATTAAAACAATTGAGAGGTCTCCAGGGTAGACTCCAATCTATCTGATGATTCATAGCACAACTGGCGGACAAACATAACCCATACTCTCACCTAATCCACAAGGTAGTAGTGTACAAATGGGATACCAAGTGTGAAGAGGCATTCAAAAAAATCAAGGAATATCTACTGACACCACCAATCTTAATGCCACCCATCCCAAGAAAGCCATTGATTCTATATGTGTCAGTAACAGCAGCAGCCCTTGGAGCTCTCTTAGCTCAGCATGATGAAAATGGAATGAAAAGGGCTATCTACTATATTAGTAGGAAAATGGTTGGACATGAGCTAAACTATTCATTCATTGAGAAAGCATGCCTCGCACAAAAATTTAGACATTACATGTTGGCACACAAGATAAAGCTCATCGCCAAAATTGATCCCCTCAAATATTTACTATCAAAGGCAATGCTCACAGGAAGAATGGAAAAATGGGTGATGATATTGTCAGAGTATGACATTGAGTATGTCGAGCAGAAAGAAATCAAGGGTTAAGTTATTGCAGATCAACTGGCAGAGGCACCAATCTATTCAGAGAACCCTCTTGTCTCAAAGTTTCCAGATGAATCTATTTCCAACCTCAATGTAGCTAACCACTGGAAACTATATGAAACTATATTTCGATGGCTCATACACATAGCATGGATTAGGAGTCGGTGTCTTCTTCATCACCCCACAAGGGGATTGCATACCAAGGTCATACAAACTGGCATTTCCCTGCACTAATAACATTGCAAAATACAAGGCTTTAACCATAGGTCTCAGAACAATAGTGCAGTGGAACATCATGGCTCTCAAAGTGTATGGAGACTCCCAATTGATCATAAATCAAGTCAATGATGAATATCAGACCAAGGACGAAAAGCTCACTCCATACAAGAAATTGGTGGAGACTCTAAGGGAATCCTTCATCAAAATCACATTTGAGCAAATTCCTAGAGCCAACAACAGAGCAGCAGATGCCATGGCAATAATTGGGTCCCTACTAGACATCCCCAATAATGTTCCAAAATATGAATTTCTGATAGAGCAACTTCTCATCCCTGCATTTGAGGTACTAGAATCAGAATTCGTGTGTGAAATCGTTGGTCTTGGTGATCCTTGGTACCACGACATCTATACATACCTTCGCATAGGAGCCACACCTATCAATTTACCCTTAAACCTAAAGCGAACCTTCGTAAAAAAGGCATCTATATTTGTCATCCTAGGTGATACCCTATACCATAGGAGCATAGAAGGAACCCTACTACACTGCCTAAAGGCTGAGGAGGCATTAACCGCTCTAACTGAAGTACATAACAGTATCTGTGGCGCACACTCGAGTGGAATGACCATAGCTAAGAAACTGCTGAGGATGGGGTATTATTGGCCCACAATGGAAAGAGAAGCACATGATCATGCCAGAAAGTGTTTACAATGTCAGCAGCATGGGGACCTCATTCATGCTCTAGCTCAAGAGCTTCATCCTATCATCACACCATGGCCCTTTTCGTAGTGGGGACTCGATCTCATTGGGAAAATCACACCCACCTCATTTAACGGCCACAAATTCATCATAACCACCACAGAGTACTTTACTAAGTGGGTGGAAGCCATACCCATGACGTATATAATTGGAAAGTAGATTTCAAAGTTCATTCTAAACTATCTCATATGCCGCTATGGTGTTCCACAAGCCATTATCTCAGATAATGGGACACCATTCAAGAATCGGGATGTCTATGACTTGTGCGAGAAATTCAAAATCCAACATCGCTTCTCCACCCCATACTATCCCCAAGGCAATGGCCAAGCAAAAGCTACAAATAAAACCATTCTGAAAATCCTTAAGAAAACAGTCAATGACACAGGTCATGACTGGCACCTACAGCTTAATCCCACCCTTTGGGCCTATCAAACTAGCATCCGCACACCCACTGGTGCCACCCCCTTCTCCTTAGTCTATAGATCAGAAGTCGTACTCCCCATTGAGATCGAGCTCCCATCCCTCAGGATATCACTGCAAAACCTCATCAGGGATGAAGAATACTAGGTATCAAGACTAAATGAGCTAGAGCTACTAGATGATCGATGTATAGATGCTTTAAATCATTTGCAAGTCTATCATAATAGACTCAAACAGAGCTACAATAAGAAAATCAGAAGCAGGACTTTCCAAGTTGGAGAATTGGTGTTAAAAGAGAATCAGAAGAATGTCCTAAACCCAAGCAACAAAGGCAAGTTCGAACCTAATTGGTTGGGACCGTTCATCATAACAGTAAGTTACAAATCAAGGGCATATCAGTTATCAACACCCGAAGGGGAACCTCTGTAGGAGCCCATGAATAACTCCCATCTCAAAAAGTTTTATGCCTAAATCTTTCAAAGTATAGAACCAAAAAATCCAAAAAATTAGAAAACGTCCTAAAAAAATGGTTACTTCGACGAAAACCTGGCAAACAGGCGTCTTGGTAACAACGAAAAAATTAAAAAAAACAAAAAAATCCAAAAATAAAATTAAAAAAAGGATCAAAAAAATCGTCCTCTAGTGAAAACCACTTCGGTAACACTTTGGGAAAGTACCTTGGTGAAAACCTGGCAAATAGGTGCCTTGCATAAATAAGCACTTCCCATCCACCAGGATCTTTACGGCTTGTTCTGCGTCATCCATCCATTTTGCTTCCATCATCCATCATATCCAGATCTCCATCCATCACTCATCCACTCACATTCGCACCATAGCTTGATCATGTTTTCATATCATGATCCCTCCTAGTACTTTTCGGCCCATCCTTAAGGTCAGTTTGTCCTACCTTTATCGGAGTAGTCTATTACATCACATTGGGGGAATGTTCTTATTGGATTGGATTCATGTATATTCTTCAAATCTTAAAGATCAGAAAATCCAAAAACATCGAAAAAGCACAAAATCCAAAAGCATCAAAACATATCAAAATCCAAAACAGGTCAAAGAGTCGGTCAAAAAGTCAAAAATAGGGTTGTCTAGTCGAACTACGTCATCTCTGAGCTTGAACGTAGGCAAGGTTGATCTTTGATCATCCCCTGAGACACTTAGGTCAGTCCTTTAGGAGTCTGTCATAATAAACTGACATCTCATCATGTATATCATCATCTGTAAATTGGTCAAGTCGTCAGTTGAACTACGTGGTCTCTGCGTGTATAATAGGCAAGGCTTATCTGTTGATCAGCCCCCGAGGCCCTTAGGATAGGTCTTTAGGTTAGTCTCTTGGTCAAAATCTCAGAAAATCCCAAAAAACATTGGAAAATCAAAAATCAAAACATTTGTAAAACCTCAAAAAATACCAAAAATAGCCTCAAAACATTGCAAAACATCCAAATATTTGAAAAAATCCATCCATCTCATCTCGCTTGCACTTCAATAACACCATCCATAATAAATTGATCGTCATCCTCAACCTTTGGTGAAACAATTAGAAACAAGTCTAGCAGCTTAAAAAACTAAAACTCAAAAACGTCAAGTCTCAGGTTTAAGTCAATATGTAAGCAAGTTGGTCAATTCTTTGTGTCGATAGCTCATCATCCAATCAGCCCCATATCAATCATCTGATAACATCATGTCCTAGGATGAATCCTTACTACAAGGGGCATTATTTATCAGAAAGAGCACTTTGGATAAACGAAATGACTTGCCGCCATCCACTAACATGTTCCAGGATGTATCCTTCCTATAATAGGCATTATCTTTTGGCAATAGTTTCGGTTCTTATCCTTAAAAACACATTCCCTTTTGGTTAGCTGTATTGAAGAACATCAACTTGTTTGTGTGCTTTATCTTTGTCTTTTGATTTATCTTATTGCGCTCAGTCCAAGGACCTCTCGATGATATCTGAACAAATGATTTAGAGAGATAGGAATGGGGCAATGATCATTATCTTCTGCTATTCTTGTTGGATGTTCTTGTAATATAACCTCGGTGAATACTTTCTTTGCTAGGTATGTATGGAAGAGGTCTAGGGCAACTTGTTGACTATTGCATGGATAGGTTTACCTTTTTGTGTTTTGGTCCGAGGTGCCTAAAACTTCTGAAGTGCATCCTAGCAAGGTTTTTATATGTCAGGTGTGAACAAGAATACTCCTATCTGCTTGTCAAGTCAAAGTTCATCTCACTGGGTACAACGCCATCCTGGTTTTCTATACCTTGATGCATCATACCATGCGTGTTATCAAACATAAGAAAATTTGGCCCTTTGAAAATCCCAATTCCTCGGCAAGTAATCATCATAATCATCATTTACATTTGCATCATCTTGTGTCTTGTTGAAATGACTTCTTTTCTTACTAACCGCACTAACAAGGTACTATGATAGTTGATCATCATCACCATTATCGTCACCCATCATACATCCACAAATCATTAGCATATTGCATAAACATATCATATAGGAAACATACGCATTGCATTTTAATCATCATATAAACAGGTTATCATAAACATTCTTCATAGATAGGTGCATCCATGACATTGCATTTCACCCATTACATTGCACCTCATGACATTATATCAATCATTGCATTAACATTCATTTGCATTTCATAACCATTTCATATTACCATCTATCATATAAATCATCGCATAGCATTTACGGAAGCATTTCATAATCATTTTTGCATAATCATAAACAATAAATATATAAGCATTTAATTCATTAGGCATACATACTTGCATAACATTAATGACATCATCTCACCACTTTTACGTTCACATTACATTACACATCAGCATATCACTTTGCATTAACATATCATTGCATCACATACATCATCATTTATTACGTTTAGGATAATAAAATTTGTTATTCTAAGCATCTCATAAAACCATCTCATTATGCATTAACACCATTTCATTTGCAGCATATTACGACCATCGCATTTCATATTTCATTATCCATATCATCTCATAGATAACATCATAAAAAATTCATTGCATAAATCATTCCACATAGGCATAGATGTATAAAATTCATTAACAAACAATTCGTATATGCATCCATTCATTAACATTTCATAAGCATAATTTACATATCATTTTGCATGTGCACAATGGATCATATCATTTCACATATCAGACCATTGCATTTATCATAAATAGACCATCACATTTGCATATCATAGGATAACATAATATAGATATGTTAGTCATAATCATAACGCATGCATCATTAGAAATAAATGCATCCATAAAGACATCACTGCAAAGCATATAGAAATAAACCATCCATGCATAAAGAGAACACGTGTACATCGTGATCAAAATCATCATCACCATATATATATATATATATATATATATATATATCATCAATAATGTCAATGGCTATAGTACAAAGAATAAACGACTAATTATACACATATATGTCAATCAAGATAAAGGCCCATTAGGGCTATCAAAAATGAGCCCATAAGGTGCAAAAGGTATATCATCCTGATCAAGCCTCGACTCGTGAATGCTGCCCTCACTTCTATCACCATGACCCTTTGCTGGGCTCCATGGTCATTCCGGGCCTCAACACTGGGACCCACTGCTCTAGGTAACGGCCTCATGATAGGACCGCTTGATAATACTCTCTCGGATAGCATCCCTATAGGGATCGAATCCTACACTGCACTCGGAGAGGAGGAGGCCGCCATGCTCTCATCTCACTGCCTCGCGCCTAGCCTAATGGCCTTGTAGCTCTAAGCAACCTGCCTCTGCTACACGACTCCGTCCCTCTTAGCCTCCGAAGCTGCTCTCTCAACCCTCGCTGATCTCTCTTCCTCGGGCTGTCACCGGCCTCAACCTCGAGTTTTACAGCCAAGCAATCAAGGTATCTCGGTGCATCCGCTGTCCTCCTCGTGGCTGCACTCGGCCGTATGTGAGGTCACATCCTCACTCCCTGGCCGTGGTGGTGGAACCGGGCGTGCACCCCACCGCTGATCTCATATGAAAAATCCCCCTACCTCGGGACTAGGGGCACCCTTGGTGGATCCTATAGAATCTCAACCCTATGTCCTCATCCTCGGCCTCCCCCTCTACCCCTAACTCTACACACATCTGGGTCCTCACCTAGAATGGTCAACCAAAGTGGAGGCTGGAACCAGCCCCTGTGAGGGCCCGGCGGTACCTCAGCTGATTTGCTAACCTCATCATAAGCCCATGGCTCCAAGCAACAACCGCCGAACTATCAACCTTCTAAGGCAGAATAAAATATTGTCCCTATGACACTGTGGTCATGCTATGAACAAAGATGGATACATAGTTGCCATCAGCCCATCCTCGCTGCCTTCAACTAATGCAGACGCATCTCGTGTACTCTCTCAATCATAGTATGCCCCCTACATGTACCGGGTCCTAGTGGGCAATAGAATAGTTGATCGACATCATCGACTTCCATGCGTGCTCACCAAGGTAGCGGTCGCTATGAAAATCGCATCTCGCCTAAGACTCCGCTTCCGGGGGATCCTGTGACTACCAGCAGGAAGGACACACCGGCCAGATCATGCCACGAGGGGTACTGCTGCCGGCCCATGTAAACATACTGTAGGTCCTTGTAAGTGAGGTTAGAAGAACAGCCCCTATGCAAAACAAACCGCCCTCGGGTTCTCAACCATCCACTCCCAAAGAATACCTCTACCGACTCAAGTATCACCCCTATCCTGCTTGGGGCAAATAAGATCTAAAATGATAGCCTAATCACCTAGCTTATAGGGAGGTGCTATGACCCTGTATTGCTCTAGCTCTATCTATCCCTCATAGAAGATGATGTCCTATGTGGCGAGGACTCTACAATAGGCCTCGCACCCCTCGTCCATATCGAAGATCACCCATTGGCCATGAATAGGCAATTAGAGAATGCACCAAACATCCTCTAGAGTGACGGTGGCCTCGCTTAGTGGGAGATGAAACGGATGTCTCGCCGTGGCCACCTCTGGCCAAGATCGAACATCCCTAGGTTGGTGCGCATGGGCTACTGTGGTACCACGTGCCACAATCCCACAACCTTGAGTCGATCCTCGCCCCTATCGCTTAGGTCTCACAAGATGCTAGCCAAATCTACGACCGGGTGCTCCTAAGAGTAGAGCTCTCGCTGCATCCTCGCATCAACGGTCAACGTTGTTAATGTTTTGAAAATTTAGTCAACGCCCGTGGGTCTCCATAGCGATGCATGTTTTGTGATGGCATCAAGTAGCTTGATTTTACTTCAAACTCCAACGCTTAGAGCCCAAAGTGCAAATGGCACTAATTACAGCAGCACTTCTCTTCCCTTCCAAATGCCACAAATTAGGGTGCACGGACAGATCACACTTTTCGCATCACCATCGATCTCGAAGCTCACCACGAGTTTGTAACTTTGAACAACACCGTGTGGTGTAGTTTGAATGCCGAAGGGCGCTATATAGCACTGGCCAGAAGCAGCCATCCCTTTAAAGCATTAAATGTTTCATTAAACAAGGATTGATGACATCGTGAGTTCAAATATCAAGGTTAAGCAGCTTTGAGGTGTGAAATGACTGGAAAGTGACTCCCTCGTGCTCCCTTTAAGCCTACAAATTAGGAAGGCTTTTCACCCTATTTGTCTCCGGGTCTCGCTAGGGTTTTGGCCCCCCCAATCTATTTTTATCTGTTTGAGGTTTGTTTTTCATTGATTTATTGCGTTTAGACACATTTTTGCCTCCTGGAGCCCTTTCAGACCTATGGGTACTTTGTCATCTTTTTTCACGAGATCACCCAAAAATTAGAATTTTCATCCCATCTCTCGAGGGCTTATATTGGCATATATTCTCTTCCACCAGGCAGGCAAGTTTTTAAATATTAAAATTTTTGGCTTTGATCAAGATCATTTATTCTTTGAACCAACACAACGAGTGCATTGCTTCAAAGAGGGGCAAAATGTAGACACGTAAAATATATGATTGACATTGTGCATCTGATCCTGACTTACTAACATCATTTCTTCCTAATCATTTCTTGGTCTAACCATTTAATCAAACCTCCTTATATGATTAAATTCATCAATATTCCTCTCTTAATTGAATAAACCATTTTATCTAATCAAGTCATCTCTTTTGTTATTTAAATAATTAGTTATTTGATTAAATCTCTAAAGTCTATTCATTAAATTAAATAAATTAAAACCTTATTTGATTTAATCTAACACCATATCTTTTAATTAAATAAATCAAAATCCTTATTTAATTAATCTCTTGCCATATTCCTCTCTTATTTGATTTAAATAAATCCATAAATTTGAGTCAAATAGGTCACATCATCTAACCTCTCTCATTAAATTAATTAACCCTTGATTAATTTAATCTCATCTCATGTCCCATCCTCTAGATAATGCAAGTTGCACATGAAAATAGATTTAATTCATTTATTAAATCTCTATTTTCCTCACAAGACATCTTTTGGAATATTCTCTCAATTTGAATTCAAAAATCCCAAGTCAACATGTACATCCAACAAGGCAATAAATTCATCTTACATGTCCTTTGCCTTGAGCCAAGTGGCATTTATTGCATTTTCTCTTCCCTCTTACATGTGATTTCAACAAATTTGAAATTCAAAATTATGCATTTATTGGCACAAACCCCAAATCTTGCACATCCTTCATCCATTCATAGATTGACAAGTGGCATCATATCATTGGATGAATGTTAGTCCCACATTGCTCAAATTTGGACATTCATCCATCTTAGAATTCTATAAATAAAGAGCTCATATCCTCATTTGATCGTCTACAATCTAGGCAAAGTTACCATGCTCAAATATCTCTTGAATTTCATCCATCATCATTGAGTCATAGCTAGGTTTTTTGCAGATTTTGGCTTGGAGTACTCACCATTCTTCATCAAAGTGGATCAATCTTCATCAACATATCGAATTTGCATCATAGGAGTTGGGAAAGGGCCAATTTTCACATCAAAACTGGACCAATTCCCCCATGGGATCATGAGTTTGCACATCTAATTAGGATTCAATTTTGTTTTATCATTTTCATCGTGTTCTTTAATATTTTCTTCCTAGTTTGAATTTTGTAAATGGATTTCATGGGGAATCCTTGTTTTGGCTTGCAATTCCTTGTTTAACTTGTTTACTCATGTTGTTTTGCAGGTACTAGGAAAAGGGTTCGCACAAACACCTTTCACCTTCCTACCAGTGAGATGATAGTCACCCTAGAGGATGTATGGCTTGTAGCTTCCCATTGTTGGAGATGTTATCATTTATGATTCTACAGAGCAGGGTGGGATTGAGGCTCATCTGAGGGTGTTTTAGGATGAGCATATTGCCGGAGAGTGGATTCCATGGCATGAGATGGTCAATGCATACGCCACTTTGCCTACAGTGCTTGTTGGATTTATCTGTGGATTCCTTAGTCCTAATCGCAGGTCTAAAGGATTCTTTGTTGGCTAGGGTCGAGTTTTGGAGAGTATGGTTGTTCATGGCACCAGATTTGCTTGGGGCATGTGTATGCTTGCCCACTTGTATCATGATTTACATTTGAAAGTGTATCTTAGAGGTTGTAGTTTGTCAATTGGTGTCACTTTGCTTTAGGTTTGGGCATGGGAGCACATAGTTGTCATTCATCTAGTGCCAGTTAGATAGAGACCGCCTATGAGACCCTATGTGTTTAGATATGTCGGTCACCTTAGTCAGTCTAGACTAGCTAAGTTAGAGTATTGGAGGAGAGGGATCGATGACATAGAGTCTGTGACATGGCGTCCATACCTAGATTGTGATTATTGGGATGAGGATGATATTTAGGTGCCTTTTCTCTGTCAGTCGATGATTTTGATTGGTCAGACTCATTGGGAACTGGACATATTTTTTATCAGATAGGTGTATAGATAGTATGGGATCGTTTAGGGTATGCCCCAGGGTGTTTCCCATTATGCCTGTCATCAGTCAGATTCTGTAGATTGGGGGCCTAGTTTTCCATATGATGTTGTTTAGGAGTTTTAGTCATTGCAGCCATTTGAGTGGGACATTCGCTTGGATATTGTTGAGCCACCAGTTACAACAGACTATGTTGACTTTCTGGCTTTGCATCCTTTTCCACATCTTACTGTTCCTGATGAGCCTACCCCATTACCCACAGAGGAGGATGTTTCCATTGCACATGATCATAGGTGGAGGAGAGAGGAGGTTGAGGTTTAGGTGAAGGATGTTAGTTTTGTTGGTGAGGAGGATGTCAGTGTTGAGGAGGATGTTGGTGAGGAGGAGGATAGTGGAGAGGAGAGTAGCAGTGATGAGAGCAATGGTGATGACTACAAATTTGATAGTGGAGAGGTTGCAAGTGGGTCGAGTCCTACATTAGATTTGCTGGAGGAGACAATGCCTCATAAGAGGTAGGCAATGAGGGATGTGTTAGATCAGCTACAGATAGCGAGCCTACAGGTGCAGTTAGAGACTATTCAAGAGAAGCTTCTTCAAGCTCAAGATTTATTAGAGCAGACAAAGTCTCAGATGTAGGCACAGGCCCAATTACATGCAGAGGCACTATCATCAATGCAGGCTCAAATGGTGACGACACAATCACAGATTGCTACATTGACTATCGAGAGGGACTCTACTAGACAGACAGTAGGGGGTGCTTAGGCTCAAATTTCATCCTTGACTATCAAGAGGGATGCTACCAAGCAGACAATAGGGTTAGCATAGGCTCAAATTGCATCCTTGACTGCTGAGAGGGATGCTGCCAGGTTTACCATAGAGGGTGCTCAGGCTACAGCCGAGAGATTACATAGACTGGAAAATGGTACCTCCCTAGCAAATTATATGTGAGAGGTTGCTCGTATTCATTGGGAGGTGGAGTACTATAGAGGTAAATATTATGATTTCGTCCCTTCTGAGCAGAGAGTGAGCTACAGGAAGTCTTGATCTGGCAAGACTCATTCTAGGACTATGAGTGTAGATCTGACACAGCCTCTCCAGAGAGATCCCAGAGATCCTAGTACATCCGGTGGTGGTGGAGGGCCTAATCCTACGATGCCTACACCTTCTGGAGCTAGCAGCACATGATTGTTGTCCATGTTGTATTTGAGATGTGATGTACACTTCGATTATTTTGATATACAACCATTTTTTTATGATATATCTCTCTTCATTTTAGACGTCATTGTATACTTGACATTGTGATTTTGAGATCTATATGATATGCAATAGACTCTTTGATCTATGATGTGTTCTACATTATTTTTCGATGGATGCATTTACTTTCATGTCTATATGCTATGTGATGATTCTTTTATTATGATGTCATGGATGCAGTTTATATCATAATGATATGCTTATGACATATGATGTTCTATTTATGATGTGCATAATGATGATGCACGGATGCATGATGTATGGATGATGTATGGATTTAGATGTATATGTATGAAAATGTAATTTCATATATGTTTATGGATGTGATGTGTTGAATGGTATATGATATGTGTTGTAAATGGGATGCGTGTACTTTTATTTTGGTGTAAATGCAAATATATGATGTAATAAATGGATAAATTAATGATAAATGATATAATAAATGGATGGAAATGTTATGTGATAAATGTTGTAATAAATTGATGTATGATATGTGATAAGATAGAGCTTTATGTTTTTGAGATTTTCTTTATGCAATTTTCTGTGATATTGAAAATATTTTATGATGAATGCAAATTGATCTGATTCAAATGTGTGAATGATGAAATGATGATTAACTACTTTCTAATGTATGCAAATGAATTTTATGGTGCAACTATATGATTTATGATGATGTTTTTGTGAAGTATACTCAATATATTAATGAGATAAGATAATCGTTAATTTGAATCCTTCACGAGCTTTAGTAACAAACACTCTATAGATGCAAAAACTTATTATGAATGCAATCTAATTTAACCATGCAAATCTACATTGAAAATATTGTCATTTTAATAGTACTTTTGTGCTTTGTATCATCATTGAGCTTTTAAAATGTTGAAAGTGAGTACAAGCATCGATGGTATAATATAGACCATGATGACTTGAGTACTACTTCCATGGTTTTTGATATCGCAAGCAAACACAAGCATCTAAATATAATTAAACCAAGATGACCTGAGTATTTCTTGTGTAAACATACAAGAATTAACCACTTTCCTATGTGAATTGGAATGTCATCCATGATACTTTGTAGAGCTCTTCCCACGACAATTCACACAGTAATTATGATTGATTGAAAAACAACAGATAGAGAAAATATCATTCTCCTTCCTTGCTTCTCTAGTTCAATACATTATTGAGTCACTCTAGAGGAATGATAACAATGATCAAAGTACAACATATCCAACTTTTTGCTTAAAGTATTTCAATCATTATTCATATTAGATCATCCATCCTAATTTTATGATGTTTTTGTGTTTTTGAAAGTTTTTACCAAAGACCTAACCTAAAGACCTATCCTAGGGGACTCAGGGGATGATCAATGATTAGCCTTGCCTACGTTATACATGTAGATACCACGTAGTTTGACTGACACCGACTCATGTTTTTTTTTTTCATATTTTTTGTATTTATTTTGTCACCAGGACACCTGTTTGCCAGGTTTTCATCAAGGTAACCATTTTCAGAAACTAATTCATGCACTGGGCGATTTAGGTATAGAAATTTCTGAGATGGATATTGTTGATAGGTTCATCAAACAAATCCCCTTCAAGTGTATACAATTGATATGCTCATGATCCATACATTGATATGATTACAAAGGGACCTAGCCAATTAGGTTCAAATTTCCCTTTAGGACCAAGTCTCCAACTTGAAAGACTCTAGGTTTTACCCTGTGATTGTAGCTCCTTGACATTGTTTGTTGGTAGGCCTTCAAATGATTGACAGCTTGTTGACGACGTTCATCTAGTAATTCCAATTCCTATAGCCTAGATACTCTATAATCCTCATCTGTAATGATACCCTTGAGTGAGACATGTAGTGATGGTATTTCTACCTCAATGGGAAAGATGGCCTCTGATCCATACACTAAGGCATATGGTGTGGCTCCTGTTGGTGTTCTAATAATGCTAGTTTTGTAGGCCCATAGTGCAAGATTTAGCTGAAAATTCCAATCACGTCCAACATCGTTTACCATTTTCTTTAATATTTTCAGAATTGTCTTGTTTGAGGCCTCTGCTTGGCCATTTCCCTGAGGGTAGTACGGTGTTGAGAAATGATGTTGGATATGGAATTGTTCACATAATTCTTGGACGTCTTGATTTTTAAAAGGCCTACCATTTTCCGTAACAATGGAATGAGGTACCCCATACCGATAGATGAGGTAGTTGAGTATGAAAGATGAGATTTGCTTTCCAATGACTTGTCAAAGGAACCGCTTCTATCCATTTTGTAAAATATTTTGTTATTGTGATGATGAACTGTTGTCCATTGGATGAAGATGGATTTATTTTTCCTACTAGGTCCAGTCCCCATTGACAAAAGGGCCATGTTTATGTGAAAGGATGTAACTCTTGTGTTGGCACATGAATTAGATTACCATGAATCTAACATTTCTAACACTTTTTAACATATTGATAGGACTCCTTCTCCATGTTCGGCTTGTAATACCCTAAATGGAGGATTTTCTTAGCTAGGGTTAGCCCACTTGAATGGGTCCCACAAATACCTTCATGGACCTCTTGTAAGGATGTCTTAGATTCGTGATGTTCCAAACAACGAAGAAGAGTACCATCTAGACCTCGATGGTAACGGATGTCAGCTATCAATGTATGTCTCGTGGATTGACGGATAAAGTTACACTTTTGGTTTCTAAAGAGATCAGGAGGAAGGATATTATCTTTGAGATAAGTATAGATCTCTCCATATTGTGAGGTTTGAGTGTCAGTTATTTGGCATATGGTATGTGAATCGGGATCGTCGTATGCAGGGGTAGATACTTGTTCAACCATAAATGCATAATGACCTTTCTTTTTTGGTAATTGCAAAAGGGAAGAAATTGTCGCCATGGCATTTGCAGCTTTGTTCTCTGTCCTTGGTATTTTCTTGAACTTGATATCTATGAATTAATTTTTAAGATCATCTATCATTTGCTTATATTGCATGAGCTTCTCATCCTTGGTCTGATACATGTCATTTACTTGATAGATGACAAGTTGTGAGTCCCCATATACTTGCATTTCTATGATTTTCCATTCAATAGCTACTTTGATGTCGATAAACAATGCTTTGTACTCAGCCACATTGTTGGTACATGGAAACATTAACCTATAGGATCTTGGTATGGTGTGTCCTTGAGGTGTGACAAATAGAATTCCTGCACCAAATCCTCTTTATGTATATGATCCATCAAAATAGAGCCTCCATTGTTGTGTTGTAATATTTAGGATGTTTGCATATGGAAATTCAATGTTCATTGGATGATGATCCTGCAATGGAGCTTCAACTAGTTGATCTTGTCTTTTTATGGCCCTCCTGTTGACATATTGGATGTCAAACTCGCTCAAGATCATGACCCATTTTTCCAGTCTCCCTGTTAGAGTAGCTTTACTGAGTAGATATTTCAATGGGTCTATTTTAGCTATGAGCCTGACTATATGAGTCAACATGTAGTGTCGCAACTGTTGCGTTGCAAATACTACTGCCAAACAAGCTTTCTCTATGAATGTGTAGTTTATTTCATATCCATTAAGAGTCTTGTTGATGTAGTATATAGCTTGTTCTTTACCTTCAGAATCCTCTTGTGCCAATAGAGTTCCTAAAGATATGTCAGTTGTTGTGATATACAGTAACAATGGTTTGTTTGTTGCGGGTGGCATGAGTATTGGAGGTGACACCAAATACTTCTTTATCTGGTTAAAAGTTGTTTCATAGTCATGATCCCACTTGAATGAAACGTTCTTATGAAGTAGATGATTAAATGGGTGACTCTTGTCTGCCAGCTAGGAGATAAATCTCCTAATGGATTGTAACCTACCTTGTAGGGACCGTAATTGACTGATATTTTTAGGTGGCGGCATCTCCATTATTGCTTTAACCTTAGCTGGATCTACTTCAATACCTTTCTTTGATACTATGTAACCAAGGAGTTTTGTTGATGTTACCCCAAACACACATTTCTTTGGGTTCAACCTGATGTTGAACTTCTCCAGTCTACTGAATATTTTATTAAGGATTTCTAGATGTCCTTCCTTGGTGTATTGTTTTGCTAAGATGACATCCACATAATCTTCCATGAAAGTATGCATCATGTCATGGAAAATAGTGGTCATCACCCGCTGATATGTCGCACCTACATTTTTCAACCTGAAGGGCGTGACATTCCAATAGAATATTCCCCAAGGACAAGTGAATGTTGTCTTTTTGTGATCTTCAGGTGTTATTTTTATTTGATTATACCCTGAGAATCCATCCATTAAAGATAGCATGGAATGTCCCACTATTAGATCCACAATTATGTCAATGTTGGGTAAAGGAAAATCATACTTAGGACACACCTTGTTTAAATCTCTAAAATCCGTGTAGATTATGATGCTATTATCAAGTTTTGATACTGGCATAATATTTGAGCTCCATTCTACATAATCTATGGACCTGATAAATCCTGCATCCAACAATTTCTTCAGCTCAGCTTTAACCATCAAGGCGATGTGGGGATGCATCTTTCTCAAATTTTGTTTGACTGGTTTGATTCCTTTTGGTAGAGACAGATGATGCATGAGGAGATCTAGATATAATACTGACATGTTAGAATAAGACCATGCAAAATTGATGTGTCACTCATCAAATAATTTTGTGAATGCAGGCTTCTCCTGTTCTATCATGGATGTTACTAGATGTAAGATCTTGGCCTTTTTAGTTGTTCCTAGATTTATAGACTGTGTTGGTTCTACCAGTACTGATGATCTGTCATGGTAATGCTCTGGGAGAGTGTCAAATCTTCCATCCTTTAGTGCCTCAGAAAGGTTTTCATTGTTGGATACGTTCTTTATTTTTTCTTTTTCAAAATCTAATGCTACCTTAGAAAGGTTTTCACCATTAGATTTATTTTTTATGTTGTCATTTTTGCAACTGGAAGATTTGGCACCCTCTTGTTGTGAAGCGTCATTATGAGTTTTATGGATAGAACTTGTACCAGGTTCATCACTACAAAGATATTTTATGATGGCATCATCATTTGAAAAGACTGGTAAATGAATAGGTTTGGTGGGTTCCCAATCAATAAGTTTGGGATGTCTCAAGGGTAATAAGTCATCAGTTTGAGTAAGGTCAACAACTGTGAGTTTTCCAATAGCTAAGTGGTCAAATTTTTTGGTAGGAAGGTCAAGGTCTATGATAGTACTCACCTCCAAGTTGTATGTATCACTCAATGTCTGATCATCCTCACTTGAGTCATCAATATTTGTGGATCCCGTAATAAATGATCTATTTCCTGAACTTTGTCCCTCCTCTCATAAGGGTGTATATGTTTGAATGACATCAATTTGTTTGTCAGTGTATGATGGAGTAGATAAATGATCCCATTCATATTCATTGGAATCTGTGTCAGAACCATCTCTCATTTATAGAATCCTTTCTACCACTTTTTGAGTTACTTGCTCTTTTGTTTCCCCTGTGTAGCCTAATTTGTCTTTAGGCTGCAGTGTTAGAGGTTGAATAGGTTCTATAATACCATCCTTTCTCTTTCCAATTGGTCCCTAGCCTTCATAGCCCATTCTTTCTAATATAGCCTTCCCTTTTCCATACTGATTTGTTTTGATGCTAATACTTGTTGATGTGGAGGCTTCTTCATCCTTGTATGGCCAATTGAGAATGGCTTTGTCTTCTAACTCATCTTCAAGGGTACCTGCTTTAACAAATATTTCATTAAGAGTTGTGATTGGTTGTGATGAATGTGTAGTTGATGTGGGTTGTCTATATGATTTTGGTGATAGTAGCAATTGTGATAAGCACAAAGATTTTTCAAGAGAATATTCTCCTAAGCCTTTGTCCTTCAACTGGATCTTGTCTGCAAATTTTTTTGGTAACTCACTTATAGGACCTTCAGTGTTTGATGAAGTTGTGTCTGTAACATTTATTTCCTTTGCCTGATCTTTCTTCTCAACCTATTTAGATATGAAATTGGGTTGTATTTCACTACTGGATGAAGTGGAAGTGTTGACTTGTCTGTTGTGGGGTACCAAAGTGTCTTGATTTTCTTTTAGCATGTTGCAAGTCTATGGATTATTGTTGTCAGCTGATATTGTGACCTACTATCCATTGACTGTAAATTTCAAACATTGATGGTATGTTGAGGGTACCACTTGCATTTCATGGATCCATGGATGACCCAAAAGTATGTTATATGTAGATCCTTATCCAATACTTGACAAACAATGTTTTTGACAATCGGTCCTACTTGAATTGGAAGTACAATCAACCCCTTGGAAAACCTTTCCTCTTCATCATATTCCTTTATTGTTATCTTTCTTCTGGTGTCAATGGCATTGTCAGAATATCCTAGTGCATGAATTAGTTTCAAAGTACAAATATTTAATCCAGCTCTGCCATCTATTAAGACACACTTAACACAGTGTTTATGGATTAGAACTTATATGTGCAAGGTTTCATTATGTGGGTGATTTAATGACACATCATCTTGTTCAGAGAATGATAGACAATGAGGTGTGGTAAGATGTCCCATCATAGCAAGTGGAACTGACAAACATCCAAATTATTGGGCACGGTTGTAGCTACTAGAGCTTGTTCCAGAACTTCTTTGTGTGATGGGGAAATTTTGAGAATTTCCAAAATGGATATTTGCACAGGTATCTTTTGTAATTGGTCCATGATGTTGTATTGATGTGATGGGGGAGCAGTATTTTTAGATGAGACTCCTTTTAGTACCACTTTGGATTGCCCTCTTGTCGTTACATTTACTGGTTGATTGTTCTGTGTTTCCCTAATCTTTAGGACATTGATTTGGTTGTCTGATGTGTTTGTGCTTGGTATCATGTTCAGGGATTCAATGTCATTGATGTTTGTGTCGTCTGATTGATTATCACTGTCATTTTTCTCAACCTCAGAAAGGAAATGAATGGTGGTGTCATAGACATAGTTTATACTCTTTCCTTTACCATTTGAAGTAGACTCCCCTTTTTCATGGTTGGGTAATGGATTGGTAAATGCACTGTGATCGTTGTTTGTTTGATACCCTTCAACAAACACCTTCTTTGCCTCAATCAAGTCTTGTATAAAATGTTTCAATTGCATACAATCATTTGTTTTATGTCCCTTATTCTTATGAAATTTGCAGTAATCGACATCATTCCACCAAGATGGTTTTACCTTCGGCTCCCAATTTTGGGCTTCTGGTAGAGTGATAAGTCTGTTTGCAATGAGCTCTCTCATTGTGGAATCCAAAGTTTTTCCTAATGGGGTAAATCTCCGTCGATTGGATTGTCTTTGATATGATAGTCAAGATTCCCCATTGTTGGTGTTATTGTTTTGAGTAGTGCTTTGATTGTTGTTTTGGTTTTCATTTTGATTTGTTTTGACAGTTGTTGCTGTCAAATTAAATATTGGTTTTGTATTGTCAGTTGTAGCATCAATGCTTCTAGTATTTCTATTTTTCTGTCAAAATTTTGGCTTGTCATTATTTCCATAGTGATTTGTGTTGTTTGGTGTATCATTGTAGTGTTTAATCACTCCTCACTTGACTAGGGATTCTTCAATTTTAAGCCCATTCTTGATTACTTTTTCAAATGTTGGGGGACATTGCAATTCGAGTCTATAACTAGTTTGATCATTTAAGTTGTCAATAAATAATTCAATCTTCTCCTCTTCAGGTATAGATCGAGGGTATCTAGCGAACAACTTTCTCCAATGTTGTAAGAATGATAGGAATTTCTCACCATTTTTCTGTTTCAAGTTATACAAATCTTTTATGGTTACGTCATGTTGTATGTTCAAGGAGAATTGGGAGATGAATTTGTTGACTAGTTCTTCGAAGGATCGAATCCTTGGTTGTAACTTGGAAAACCATTCCATACAATGGGCTCCCAAACTCCTAGGAAATAACCTCATGAGGTAAGTATCTTCTTGTGCAAACTCGAGGCTCATTGTTATGAATTCCCTTACATGGTCAATCAGGGTTGATTTGCCATTCTATTTATCGTATTTAGGAAATTCACAGTGTCTAGGGAAAGGTAACATATCCACACTCAGATGAAAAGGGTAAGGACAAATGTCCTATAGTAAGTATTTCTTGGTGGTTCCTATTTGCATATTTTGAATCTATTGTAAATTTTGCATTTAAGTTGTTAAAGCAACCACTTGATCTGTGTCTTGGGTGTGGTTTGGTTCTGTTTCATTTGTTCTAGGTGTTTCCTTCAACCGATTGATGTTGAAATCTTTTGGAAGTTTGGAACCTAACTCTGCTAACATCAAGAGATATTTCTCCATGTCTTTTTCTAAGACCTTTTCCATAAATTTATGAAAATTTGGGTCTTGTTGGGCGTGTTGTATATCTTCTTGTGTTATTTTGTTGTTTGAAATCATGTTGTTGGAATTGGTAAAAGGGGTTTTCTTCAGTCATGTTTGGATTTTTAGTTTCTTTCTCTCTGATTTTTTGTCTTTGCAACCTTGTCAAGATTAATGTCAATTTGATTTTAACGAAGCCAAAGAGAATGATGTATTCTATTGATGAGGCTAAGTTGAAAATCTGATTACCGAGTTTTGTTTCGTGATAGTAGGATGTTAGAATCCTGATGAGGAAACTTGACTCAATAATCTAGATTTGTTTTGATAATTTGACACTTTGTATTTTGCAAGATCTTGGTTTGTGTTTGAAAACAATTTGACTTGTAAAACCTACCTTGTTTCAGGTTTTTTAGGACTCTGTTTTGAATTGTAAAATGTTTCTGATTAGTAAAAACTTGAGTTTTTGATGGTAACTGATTTGTCAGACGTTTTCGAAAGGTCTCTATTTTTCATTTCTATGGAAGCGTTAAAACAACAGGTAGAAGCATTGAAACAAAACACAAAAGCACTAAAAGGTTTGGTAAAAGTGTTGTCCAACATAGTAGAAGTGTTAAAATAGACCGCAGATGGGCTGTAAGACTAGTCGACATTGGTAATGTTTGATACTGATAGAAGCGCTATCAAATTGATCAGAAGCGCTAAAAAAAATGGCAGAAGCATTGTTTTTTACCGTGGTAGCACTAAAATAATGCACAAAAGCTCTATAATAGATGGTAGAAGAGCTGTTTTTGGGACCACAGTGTGAGAAGACAAACTTTTTGTGGTGTAATTTTTTGGATTTTTTAGTATTTCGGAAGAATATTTTTGTTGGTTACTCCTTGATTTTGGATGACAAACCTAAAGTAAGTTTTGTCTACTGTAAGAACTAATCTGGTTTGTCAGAGTATTCTATGGCAGGTTGCGGGATGGAAGATTGATGAATAGGTTGACTACAGTTAGGTTCCTGTGAAAGAGCTCTTCTCTGATAATAGGCTTGTGAATACAAGGGTTCTAAAGCATAATCATCAGTGTAACCTCTAGCGAAATTGTTAAATCTATGAATGAAGGTCCTATGATGAAGCAAAATCTTCCTACTTTGATACAAGAAACGTCTTCTTTTCAAAAGGTTTATGTAACTAAGTGGTTTCTTGGGTTTTCTAATTCTCTTGGCAAGAGATTTCTTGACAAACTTTGTAGTTTTCCAATCCCTAATCATGTATTTCCTAGTTTGGTTTTATCCAAGTTGTATTTTTCAGGATGATCTTTTATCTGGATTTTAATGATTTTGAAATACACATCAATCAAATGTAGATAGATGTTTTTAAGAGTTATAATCTAAAAAGATAGTGTATGTTCAAGGATCAAATAGATCCTTCTTGATTTCCACAAGTTTATTGACAAATAGACACTTCAAACATACTCACTCTTAAGGACAAGTAGGTCATCGTTATACTCAATCAGCCCATAGCTTAAAATTGGGTCAACTCACACAGTCGTGTCACTCCCTAGAGGGTGCTCATGTTTTTGTCTTTTCCAAGCGTGTACTCAAGGTTAGATTTCTCGATCCCCTGAGCAAACGATCCTTGGAAATTATATGGTGAGTGTCTTGCGGGTAGATTCTTCCCTTCCTCAGCACTGTTGAGTATTACAATGTTCAAAAACTGACTCAGATGGATACTACACTATGGTTCTTAGAAAGGGTTTCTGTTCGGAGCGGCAATAATAAACTACCTCACGAGACCTTCCAACCTTTAGAACAAAGGCTTTGGGGATGGTTATCTTGCACACTTCCGGTAAATGAGGATTTATCCAAATTTATTTTTGTTTTATAGTGGGTTGGAAAACCTGGCTTTCGTTGTTCCCACTCAGGTTGTTCCCACAGGGTGAGTACTTTTTCCCACTACAGCAGGCTTTCTAAAGGTTGTAATAAAGTTGGAAATGCATAAAGTAAAGGATGAGTCTGACGTTTTGATCACCCAGTTAAGAGGAGAGCATATTCCTATCACCACACAAACACATAAAACAATTTGTTCAATTTTTAGAACTAAACAACAATTTTCTATCTATGTGAAGATGTTGCTTCATGGTGAAGATATTGCTTCACAAAAAGACATGGTGTTCATTTTTAATCCCAAATTGAAATGTTTGGTGACTACCCTAGATTGATAAATTTTTAAACCAAATTGAAGAAATGACTATCCTAGGATTGATAAATTTTAAACCAACTGAAGAAATGAAGTTATTGGTCGCGGTCGCGTCAGATCCAAATAACGATTTACAGAAGTGATATAACAGAGATTAAAAGCGTTATAGAAATGCTCAAAAGCGCTATAGAAAGTGGCATAAGCAGTATAAAATCCTTCAAAAGTGCTATAGAAATTGTCGGATGCGCATAAACAACTTTGAAATTTGATAGTTGGACTGTGCTGAAAGCTTTTCGGTTGAAGCGCTAAAACAATCTTCAAAAGTGCTATAGTTTTCGTCGGAAGTGCTAAAACAAGTAGGAGCGCTATAGTTTGGCTCAGAAGCACTGCAGAATCTTCCGATCATGCTAAAAGAGTTATGCCAAATTCCTGTATGAAAGCTTTTCAGAAAAAAATGTTAAAAACATGGGGTTTAGCCCCACGGTGGGTGCCCTAATGTAAGTGTGAATAAGTAATAATGAAAAAACAACTAAAACACTTCTTAATGAAATATTATATCAAGATTTAACAGCAATTAAACTAATTTAAAAGCACAGAAAGCTTGAAAGCATCTCATTGTCTCTTATCTCCAAAGATTTATCAAGTTATAGAGGGCTTTCGGATTTGTAAGCACCATAACTATTTAAAATTCCTATCTAGAGAATGGAATTGATGCTAAATACAATGATGTGATGATTGATAATGAAAGCTAAATGATATGATGCTACTGTAAATTATTCTGACATGAAAACTGATAAATGAAAGCTACAGTAAAAACTAAGATGTTGCCTTGATATGAAATTCTACTAATGCTATTTCTTCTAATTCTACTGATGCTATGATTGCTTGATTGCTTGATTGTTGTTCCCGCAGAGTAAGTTTGCATAAAATTGGGATCGATTTCCTGTGAAGAAAGGTTGTATTTATAGATTTACGACAGACTCACATTTTGTGAAGGGGCAGCACAGCAAAGGCTTGGATTCAATCTAGAGAATTGAGTGGTGAGAGATTGAGAAGCTTGAGCTGATCATGGGGATTGTTCCTCCCCATGAAAACATCAGGCAAGATGATAGGAAAGATCAGAGGAAGAATATTGAGAGGATTTCTTGCAAGTTTGTCCCTAAAGCTTTCCCGTGAATGCCAGTTGCATTAATTAGATTTGAAAAATCTAATTTTATTGGTGAGTGAATAGAGGAATATTGATTTATGCCTTTATTTGAATATATTTGATTTATTCAATTTAGCAAAATAGGAAGATTTAATTAAATAAAACAAATATTTGATATTTGCTTATTTAATAAAGAGGAATATGATAATTAAATAAAACTTTAGGATATCTTTATTTAATTAAGAGGAAATATGATAAGATAATTAAATTACACAAATTATTGAAGTTGTGTATTTTAATTTAAGATAGAATTAATGAATATGATAATAGAAGAAATAATAATGATAATAATTAAATAAAACAAAGTATTTAATTTTGTTTATTTAATTAAGAGGACAATAATATGATAAAATAGAAGAATTAATAGTGAACTTAATATAAATAAATATTTCTATTTATTTACTAAGTAGATGAATTTAGGATTAATTAATCAAATAAATCATATTTAATTAATTATATTCTCCAGACCATTTTTAGGTGTATACAGCTGTAATGCTCAATGGGGTTGTGAAAATGCTCAAGAGATCAAGTGAAGTTGTTAGAATTGTGAAGAGGATGATGTAGAATGCTAAAGAGATGAAGTGATAGTGAATGATAGGCATTTCAAGATCAAAATGGGAAGGAAGGAGTTGTTTTCAGGTCAGTTGGTTGACATAGAGGCATTACGCTTTGTGCCCAATGGAGAGTGTAACATCCCTGTAAACACCAGAGGCAAGAATCTGTTAGGGACAATAGCGCACCATGCAGACGTTCGTGCACTGCACTCGTCCCCGACAAATATTCCCTCACCGACACACAATACAAACACCAAGTGGATGGAAGGCAGGTGGGTGATGTGAAATTTTTCCTTCGGGTTTGATTTTCTAAGGTGAAGGGATGCAAAAGGTGAATTTACACAAGGGGTGCAAACTTGCTTCTATACAACAGGATGGTGGCGGCCTATAGTGCACTACTTGCTAGCGCTCAGACTTTAATCCCCCTACATGGCTATGTGATTGTGAACATGTATAACCCATGAATGAAGCGCTTAGGGCGATTGGTTGGTTAAATATTTAAAATACAAATATAAAAATATAAATTTTAAAATAATTTTTTTAATAAAAAAACCTACGACCAAATTAATACATCGTACTCCCGAAATGACAATGATTTGACATTGTTGATGAAGACCTACACACCCAAGTACACTTGGCACAAGGAGAGAAATATGCTATCAAAGAAGTTGATGTACCACTTGTTGATGCCTATAGACACCTACAACCAGTATGGCCAGTACAAATTTTGTACAGGTGTACAGACAAAATATAACACCAAACAGTAAAAGAAACCTTTGATGCCCCTAGGACAAAGTTTCCAAATTTGACGAATTGACAATTGATCTTCAGGTTTTCAAGCCTTCCACATGCGATGGAAGGGTTAGATTTGAACCAAAATGCTTTGAAAATATGGCTACCTTTTGGATTTGGCAACCAACACCCAACTTCAAACCCTTGCATATCTGGCCTCCAATCTCCAATTGGGATGAAAAGAAAGGCAAATATGACTTTCTTAGGCACTCCAGACATGATGGTGAGCTTAGATATGATCCAACAAGCTCTCAAAATGCACCTAAAATAAAAATCCAAAAAAGGAACTCCTTTAGAATCTGGTATTTCTATCACACTTTTCTAATTTTCTAGAGATTATCC
This sequence comes from Sequoia sempervirens, assembly GCA_007258455.2. Taxonomy (NCBI): domain Eukaryota; kingdom Viridiplantae; phylum Streptophyta; class Pinopsida; order Cupressales; family Cupressaceae; genus Sequoia; species Sequoia sempervirens. The sequence continues at coordinate 1,053 of VDFB02222410.1, read as the reverse complement.
AAAAATGCAAGAGAAGAGCATACTCAATGTTTCAAGAAAATGCAAGATCTGCATTCAATATCTCCTAAAATACTAACCAAAGGCACTCAACTTGCTCTGATACAATGTAGGAGTTAATGGTGACTCCCAACACCCATAGGAATAGTTGTTACACCAGAATATCTTCCACAAGAGAGAAAATGGCAAGAATAGCTTGCTATAATTATAGATGTAAGATTGATACAAATGTGCATGAGAGGCCTTGCTTATAAAGGAAAGATGATAGATAGGATTAGACAGGATTCTGACATGTGTCTTAATCCTATGCTATGAGACAACAACCTTGAAAAATATTAAATGACCTAGGTAACCAATATTAAATATTTAAGTAATTAAAAATATAAGATATGATAAGATCTTATCTAGACAACTAAGACTTCTAGAAAGACGCCTAGGACCTAATCAACTAAACATGTGAATAATGCCCCCTACTAGGTACAAGACATTTATTCAAACCAACATCTCCTTCTATGAGTCCCACTCTCTATACAAAATTAGTTGGAAGTGTGCTCTATTTGACCAAGTTACTAGACCTAATATTACATATGTAGTAAGTTTGGTCTCTAGGTTCATGGATGAATATGAGGAGACACATTGGGGGCTACTAAAAGGATTCTTAGATATCTTAGAGGGAGAATGCATTATGATATCTATTTTCAACATTCCAAGGAGAGTAAGTTGGTTGGAGATACTAATTCTAATTGGTCATGCTCTGTAGATGATTAGAAGTCTACTCTAGTTATAAATTTAGTCTTGGTTTTATAGTCATTTGTTGGACATCCAAGAAACAACCCACTATATCTCTTTCTACTTGAGAGGTTAAATACAAAGTTGCCACTTCTATTGTTTGTCAAGTTGTTTAAAGTTACAAAGAATGTTACATGATCTGCAACACCTCAAGGACTATCCCACAGTGTTGCATTGTGACAATCAAAGTACTATTCATATGAGTAAAAATCACGTGTTCCATGGTAGGACTAAGCACATTAGCATCCAACACCACTACATTCACGA
>VDFB02222405.1:0-16823 GCA_007258455.2 Sequoia sempervirens | reverse complement strand
CCAAGAACTCATACTTAGTTTGATCTTCTGATATTTGTAATAAGGAAGCAATGGTAGCCATTGCATATGCAGCTTTATTATCAATCCTTGATATTTGTGAAAACTTGATTGACACAAAATACTTCTTGTAATCATCCACCATATTCTTATAAGGTATCAACTTATCATCTTTGGTTTGATAGTCATCATTAATTTGATTAATGACAAGTTGTGAATCACCGTAGACTTCCAGCTCTGTAATCTGCCATTCCAAAGCTACTTTCAATCCTATGAGCAATGCCTCATATTCAGCTATGTTATTTGTGCAAGGGAACATCAATCGATATGATCATGAGATGGTATGTCCTTCAGGTGTAACAAAGAGAATCCCTGCCCCCGAGCCATATTGTGTATAAGATCCATCAAAGTACAATGTCCATGATTTCTTAATTGTTGCTATGAAGACATCCGCGATCGTGAAACTCAATGTGCATTGGATTTTCTTCTTGTAAAGGTGTTTCAAATTAACCGGACCGGCAGTAATGACATGTCCTTAATATTTCATCTACATAGTGAATGTGAAACTCACTTAAGATCATTACCCATTTTGCAAGTCTTCCTGCTAAAGTAGCTCGCACAGGCATTTTAATGGGATCAATCTTTGTTATCGCCTTTAACCGGTATGAGCCAAATATGGGCAATGCTGCTGCCTTTGAGAAGCAAACACCACTGCAAGGCAAGCTTTCTCAATGAAATTATAGTTTAACTCATGACTTGTGAGAGTTCTATTGATATAGTATATGGCCCTTTCTTTGACTGTAGAATCCTCTTGTGCTAGTAATGCTCCCATGGATACTTTTGTTGCTGAAATATAGAGTATGAGTGGCTTTCCTAGAATGGGTGGAATTAAACTGGTGGATGTAAGATATCGCTTGACCTCTGTCACATTCACCCTGCTGATATTCTTGTTTTCCTTTGATTTTGATAACATTAACTCGCTGATCATCTACATAGATATGACGGATTATATTGTCTTCAACATTATGTATGCTTTTTGCTTTGGTATCCGATGTTTCCCCCTTTTGATAGTTTGGTAAAGGATCTTTGAATGCTTGATGATCGTCATTGGTATGATGTCCCTCAATTGTAATGGTACCATTGTCAATTAAATTTTGTACTAGATTTTTCAAAGCTTGACAATTGTTCATTCTATGACCTTTACATCGATGATAATTGCAATAATACGAGTCATTCCATGATGGTGGTTTGACTCGTGGCTCATAATCTCTTTGCGGAGGTAAGGTGATAACCTTATTATCAAGAAGCTCCTTGAGAGCAGACTCAAGAGATTGACCCAAAGCAGTAAAATTCTGTCGATTTGAAAAGAATGAAGGTCTGGACGGATTTGATGTTTGGGTATTGCCAAGATTATTATTGAAATTACCATGATTTTGATTGGTATTTTGATTGGTCATGTTTTCTTGCTTGGAGGTTTGTCCTTGTTGATTGTTGTTTCCTTGTTGAGTTGTATTTCCTTGTTGATTGTTTCGTGGAGCACTTGATAGATTGAAAATGATGGTCTAGTTCAGATTACTTCGTACCTTACTATGCCATCATTGACAATATTTTGTTTCTTTTGTTCCAAACCTTGTTTTATCATTGTTGTTTTGATTTGACGACTTGATTATCAAGTTTTATCACTCCTTTAACCAAGGCCCTTCAATGGTGATTGCCAAATCAACTCTTCAAAGTTATGAGGACAATGAAGGTTAAGCCTATAGCTTAATTCTTGATCAAGGCTATTGATAAAGATATCCATCTTTTCCTTTTCAGGAATAGGACGGGAATATCGTGCAAATAACCTTCTCCACCTTTGCAAGAATGTAGTGAAGGGTTCTCCTACTTTTTGTTTCACTTTACAAAGATCAAGCATTGTTATTTGGTGTTGAATGTTATAGGAGTATTGTGATATGAATTGATTTATCAACTCCTCAAAATTTTTGATGGGTGGAGTGATCTTAGAAAGCCACTCCATGGATTGTACACCTAGACTTCGTGGAAATAATCACATTAAGTAGGTATCGTCATAGGCGAATTCTAGACTCATATTCCAGAAATCCCTCACATGGTCAATAGGATCAGTTTTTCCATTGTACCTATCATATTTAGGAATCTCACAATGTTTTGGAAATGGGATCATTTGAAGACTCCTATCAAATGGATAAGGATATATGTCTTCCAAAACATACTTCTTTGTTGTACCCCCTTGCATTTCTTTTATTTTCCCTTGTAATTCTTTTATCTGTTGATTAAGAGCACTAAAGTCATTAGGAGGAGTTTCAAGACTTTGTTTAATCCCTTCTATGTCAAAATTGTGAGGTAACTTAGCTCCTTGATTAGCCAATGAAAGAAAGTATCTTTCTTTGTTTCATTCTAAAACTCTTTCCATAAGAGTATGGAATTGGGGATCTTGTTCTGCTTCTTGAAGCTTTTCGTTTGTTAATTCATCAAGATTAAAGGTTTCCTCTTCTTTTTCATTACGGTCACCCATTTTACTTGTAGTGGTTTCTCCCTCGTCTTTTTCCATTTGTTTTTGAGATCTCATGAAGACAGGCATAGGTTTTGTTCCAAGTTCTACTTTCTTTTGATCAAAAGAATGAAATAGTGCAATTTTTGTGATAGCTATTGAAAGTCAGGATAGAATGAAGATTCTATGACTTACATAAAATTTCTAATCTTTAGCTTGTGTTGTTCCCTAAGTGAAAGGATGAAAATCCTGTTGACGGGAATTTAAGCAAAAGATGAAGAAAAAGAAGATTTTGCACTTTATGAAATTTTGATCATGGCTTTGTAAAAGGATGGATTTTATGATGGATGCCTAATGTATTCTAAGGTCTCTATTGCAAAATTTGATTTGGAAGAGTAGAATATTCAATTGCAGGTTGGGGAATATAACTAAAACGAATGCGTTGACTATGGTTATGTCTTTGAGATAGAGCTCTTCTTTGAAAGTAAGCTTGTGAATACAAAGGTTCTATGGCATAATCATCTGAAAGACCTCTAACACAATCATGATACCTATGAAGAAAGGTTCTATATTTAAGTAAAACTTTTCGGCTTTGATACAAGAATCGTTGCTTCTTCAATAGTTTCTTGTGGTTGAGGGGTTTCTTTGGCTTCGTAATCCTTTTGAAAACAAATTTCTTTACAAACGTTGTGGATTTCCAATCTCGTAACATGAGACTAATCAATGTGATAATGAGTGTTGGATGATCTTATCTGAATTAGTGTATTGAAAACACATCAAATAATTTGTAAAATGGTTGTGTTAAGTCCTATGCTAAACATCAAGTGTATAATCAAAATGTTGTTCAAAAAGTGTTTTAAGGGGATTTACACATGATAAGCATTTCAAACAGACTCACTCTTAATTCTCAAGTAGGTCATCATAGTAATCAACAGCCCACATCTTAAAAATGCGTCGACTCACACAGCCGTGTCACCCCCGAAAGGGCGCCCGTGTTTTTGTCTTTTCCAGGTGCATACTCAGAGTGACGGAAGTGGATACCGGATCCCTTGAGCAAACAATCCTTGGCAGTTATATGGTGAGTATCTTGGGGGTAGATTCTTCCCTCCCCTGCACTATGATTAATATAATGTTTGGAAACTGACTCTGTAAGATACTACGCTAAGTTCTTAGTAAAGGTTTCCGTTCGGTGCGGCAAATGATAGACTCCCTCGAGAGACCTCCCTACCTTTAGAACAAAGGCTTTGGGGATGGTTATCAATGCACACTACCGTCGAATGGGATTTTCATCAACCATCCAAATTTGATTATAGTGGGTTGGAAAACTTGGCTTTAGTTGTTCCCACTTAGGTCGTTCCCGTAGGGTGAGTACTTTTTCCCACTATGGCAGGCCTTCTAAAAGGTGCTAATAAAATAGGAAATTGCAAAAAAGGAAAAAGGTGAGTTTGGCATTTTGATCACCCAGTTAAGGGGAGAGCATAGGCCTATCACCAAAAACAAAGTAAACAATAGTTTATTTTAAGCCCAAGATAAAGATTTTCTATGTTGAGTGAAGATTTTGTTTTCACACAAACACAAAATTCTCTTTAGCCCAAATGAAGTAAAATGTCTATCCTGTGGGACTGTTTCTTTTAAGTTAAATCGCCTATCCTAGGATTGCTTTATTTTACTTCATCGTCTATCCTAGGATTGGTTCGCTTTTATCTTTAAAAATTTACTAACTATCCACTTGCCAGATCGGATCTCGGCTAAACTGCTTTTAACATTACAAATTATAACTTGCAGAAATGGCGCTTATAACAGAGGTTATACGCAAAATCATTATTAAAGGCGCCGCGAACTAACAGAGCTTGCAAAAATTTTATGGTGCCGCACAAGAGCATTACAGCGCTTGCAAAACATATTAAGGGTGCTGCAAAACCTATCACCGGCACCGCAAAACCTATCACGGCGCTGCAAAATTGTCAAATGCGCTTGAACTCGGGTATGTAGGCTCTTTAGACGGTTTCTTGCGCACTGGCTGTTTTTATCCTCAGAACTCGCCACAAAAACTTGCAAAAGATGTTAGATTTAGAGGCAAGAGCTCGCCTTGCGTTTCAAAATGTGTAATGTTAATATGAGTAATCAAAATGAATTAAAAAAAACACAAAATGAAACATTAAACCAAAGAAAAACTAAATAAATTGAATTCAAATGAAACAAACAGAGTTTCCTTTAGAGCCATTTCATTTTCCTCTATCTCCAGGGATTTGTTTGGAAGTTGTTGCTTTCAGATTGTATAAGTAAAGCTTCTCTGAATGGTAACCTATAGAACGAGTATGCAAAAAGGAAAGTGCTTCTCTATCCTATATGCTGGTGGAGTGAAATTGCTGATACGGATATGGACAGGGGCTGTGAATTATGCACAGGGGATGTAAATGAAAGATGTCATGATTCTATACTGCTATTGCTATGCTATGAAAATACTGTGAATACTATGAATGCTATGAATGCTTATACTACTTGCAATTTGACTATAATTTTCCTGCTTAAAACTTCTATATCATTTGGAGTACCCGGCAGTCATATTTATAGTTTTTTGCAGGCACAATTCTGGCTGGCAAGGATCTACGGCTGTGAGATTATCTGATAGAATTGAAAGGTGAGAGATGGAGAGGTTGAGAAGAAGATGGAAGAGGTTGAGAGGTTGGAGAGAAGGATGGATTCCTATCTTCAACCCACGGGAACAAGCCTGCACAGAAACAGAGAAAATTAAATTTTCTGTTTTGACCGTTTGCTTCCACGGATGTTGAAGATAATCCCCAAATTAAATAAATAAATAAATTTATTTAATTTTATTTAATGAATTTTGATTTTTGATTTTTTAAACTATGGAAGATTTAATTAAATATTTTAGAATATTTAATCATGATGTGACTTTAGAAGAATATGAAATATTAGAAGAATTAATTAAATATTTTGGAATATTTAATTATGAATAGATATATGAAGAATTTAAAATGATTTAAAAATTAATTAAATATTTTGGAATATTTAATTATGAATGAATATTAGAATCGAATTAGAGGAATTAATTAAATATTTGAAATATTTTAAATATGTAACGATATTTAGAAGAAAAAGAAGAAGAATATTTTAATCTTTTATTTGAATAAAACATTCAAACTAAGACTGAGTATGATAATTCAATATAAATAAATCGATGCTTATTTATTTTAATTAAGAAAATGAATAGCGAAAAGATGATTAAATAAACTCTATTTATTCAATCAAAATGAAATAATAAACAATATAAATAAATTATTTAAATCTCTATTTACACATAGATTTAAACAAGATTTAATTAAATATTAAAAATATTTAATTAATTACTGCATAAATGTGATGTGACCTACTTTTAGGTATGCAAGAGGTTTGTTTGATCACCCCAACCATACGTAAAATGTGATAATATTTTTATAAGATTTTAGATATAAGTAGAGGACCCATGTCTCGAAGTGATGCATATTTTTGTATTTTTTTCCAAGTAAAATAATTAATTATGAATTTTTATTAAGCAAATTTTAAAAAATATAAAATTGGTACGTCTAACTAATTTTAACTGGTCAAAAATTCATGAAATTCAATTTTTAATCCCATATGATGTGAAGCATATAATGTGATGCATGCTTCGTGATTCAAATGTGATATCAAGGAAACCTATAGATGTTTTTCAATCACCATCAATCAAAAAATTTAGTTGTAAATTCAACACAAAATGAATAATAATTATTAATTAAATTCAAAGTAAATCATAATTTATATTGGTGGAGAGTTGAGATTCTCCTTTAAAAACCCTTTTCATTTCATCAATTTTGGGTAAAAAAAGAGTCATCAACCACATACCCTACACATACCCATCATATCACCACTTTTTGGCCCATCACGATCCTGCACATACCCTCCTCTATATTAGGTTCCAGAGTGGTGATTTCAATATTCATTTCTTCTTCAACCACCAGAGCTAGTCCTAAATTCTGCATAATCTCTTTTGCTTTATCATTGATCTCTTTTTTGACTCTCTCTAGATCACCTTGGTCTTTTCCCATAAGGATTCTTATTCTTTTTTTGGTTCTCATCTCCTTGATAAACATAGTAGCAAATGACCATAGAGGCATACCGAATGACTATATTTTTTATAAGATTAACATCAAGAGCTCTCTGATCAAATGTAACACCTATTTTCTCCATCACTTATTTGCTTTTAATAGACTTTAGCATGGCAACAGGTCCAGTGGAGCATAGATTGGTGACCTCTCTTATCACTTCCTTTGTAATCATGTGAGGCATATTAGTCTATAAAAATTGATCATGAACTCTAATCAAGGCCATTCTAATCCACCTGACATCATAGAAGAAATTGGGGAACCATTACCACACATCTAGTTTCTTTTCAACTAGGTTTATGTATTCTAGTTTTAGGGAAAAATACTCACCAATTAATTCATTTGTCCATACATCACTTAGCTTATTGGGAGAATGCTCTTCCATTTTTCCATGAATCTATTCCTTAATATCCTCTATCGGTAATACCCCATATGGAATGCGCGAGAAAGCGCCTAGTGGGTTATCTTCTATGGCTTTTATAGGGTATTGTTTAAATTTGGGTTGTGGTTTCTTCATGACCTCTATAAATTTTGGTTTATCCATTGCAATGTATACCCAAAGTAATTTCAAAAAAATATTTCTAAAAACTAGGGCATGCAATATTCACTAAATAAATTTTTAACTTCATTCATCGAACTAGGGTTTCAATGCTTTGAAACTCAATTTGCTTTATGCAGTTCAAATTCTCCTTTCGTAGCTCTTCTCCTCTTCAAATGCTTGTGTGAAATGAGTTTTCCTTAGTAAATTTTCTTTAACCTCTCAATTATACCCAATTCTACATTGAATGCTTCAACACATAAAGCTAGTAACACTTAAACTGTATGCATAGTAAGCTTCCAAAGCTTCACAAACTTCCACATCGATATATTTTCTTCCACAATACTCACCAATAGAACAAGCATGTTGATCTACATCACATATCTTTGTGTTGTAGCCTCAACACCTATTTTTGGTGGGGGATAAAAGATATCCATTAAATCCCCCCCTAAGCCATAGCTCTTGGCTTAGTTTTCAAAGGAAACATCTACACCAAAGGATGGTATAGATTCTCCCTTGTCATTTGTCTCTTCCTTCTTTCTCCAAATCTTTTCCATTATCTTATTTAATTTGATTGGATCAATCTTTTTGACAGGTTCATTCCTCTTTACCAAATTATCCTTTCTTGTGTTTCTTCTTCTATAAAACTTATCAATATGTCTAGGTCTATTGCAGTTGTTACATACAACATTCTTTTGAACATTATTCCTTCCATTCATTCTAGATTTGCATTGATTAAATTTGTGTCCACATCCATAGCATGCATAATAGTAACTGTGTGTGTGTGAAATGTGTAAAGTTAGTATCAACACAAACCTTAATGAAGTGATTTATATTGAAAGATTTAAAGCAAATTAAACTATTCTAAGTTGCAGTAAAAATAAATCTTCCAAGAACATCTCATTGTCCTCTATTCTTAAATGATTCTTTTAAACCTTTTTGGCCCTCAGATTTCTATGTGTACAAAGGCTATTATAATGACACTTAAGGAACGAGATTAGTATTCAACATGCAACCCAACTATATTCCTACATGAAACTATGCGCAAACAATGATGATGAATGCCATGATGAATGGAGGATTATGTTGATGATAAATACACAAATAGTGGTGGATACTATGGTAGTGATCTATATGATTCTATGCATGATACTCCATATGCTCAAATGCAAACTTAAAATGAACTAATCTAAAATGAAACTATGATGCAATATATTAATCTAAGATCTAAACATGATGCAAAACATGATATAAAAACCATCTATAAGACTCCAAGAATGATCCAATCTCCAATGATAAACTTACATGATAAATTCAAATGTGGATGCAAAATACAAGGCCCAAGGGTTGTATTTATAGCCTTTTCCAAGCATATAGTGAGGTGGAAATAATCAACGGTCCAGATTCGAATAAGAAAAATGGATGGTGAAGATGAAGACAATCAGGGTGTTGTCCCCTTGACCAAAGACAACATGCCATTTGGATGGGAGAATCTCTTGACCAATGGAAAACATGCCATTTGGATGGAAGATTCAAGTGTGGGAAGAGAAGACCATGTTCTTTTTGAAATTGGTGGAAGTGTGGGAGGAATAAGTCATGTGCTCCAAAATTAGTGGAAGTGTGGGAAGAATAAGTCATATGCTTTTTGAAATTGGTGGAAGTGTGGGAAGAGAAGACCATGTGCTCCAAAGTTGGTGGAAGTGTGGGAGGAAATGAGCCATGTGTTTTTTGAAATGAGTTGAGGATAATTCTAACTAAAAATTAGAGTTATTTATTTTCATGTGACCTTGATGAGGTGGAACACAAAAAGTTGTAGAAATGTGCTCTAATTCCTAATTGGGTTTAGTGAAGATTAATTAAATAAAACGAGTTTAGGGAACTTTGTTTATTCAATTAATTTAGAGGAAGGCGATTTAGATTTGGAGAATTAGAGAAGGGTGAACAATATAAATAAATTAAGAATTCATTTATACATAGTCAAAATATTAATCAAATAGCTAGTATTTAATTAATTAAAGGTGATGACCATTTTTAGGTGTATTCAATAACCATTGAAAGGTTGAATCATTCTACCATTGTTATATGCATTTATCATTTGACTCTTTTGTTCACTTGCTCTATGTCCAAATTTCTTGCATGTAAAGCATTGACCAGTAAAGGATGAAACATTTTGATTCATTCTACTTCTACACTCCATTTCTCTATGTTCAAATTTATTGCAAGAGTAACAAAAGTCATTGAAAGATGGGTACCTTTGAGCATTTGGTTTTCTGACCAGAGGTCTTCTAGCTTCATTTCTTTAATTCCAAATCTTTCCATTGTTCTTCTTGTCTTTAGTCTTCTCTAGTTCATTGACCTTCCTTTTTGCATTAGGTGTCTAATCTTCTTTTGAGCTTTCATGTTTTTCAAATCCTAAACCATCTTTGTTTTTGGATGCTTTCTGACCTGCAATCAACTCATCAAGCATTATAGAGCTCACCTTGAATTTGTCTTTATGATTTCTTGCTTTCTCCAGATCTAATCTCATATTTACGACTTCTTGTTCAAGCCTTGTGCATCAATTATATTTTGTTTTTCCCATTGCATTCAAACATTCCTCAACTCTTTTCTTTTCTTAAACTTGCACTTTTAGTCTGGTGATGTTTTCATTTGCTTGTTTCAATTGCTCACTAACTTCCTTATGCCTTTCTCTAAAATTCTTGATGTGCTCTCTCAATTTTTTTGATGCATTCACTTCCTTCTTTAATATTTTCTTTTAGATCTCTATTTTCACCTTTAGTTCTTTCAATATCTTCAAGAGAAACTTTGAGTTATCCATCTTTTTCAATCATGCAATCTTCTTCTATCAAATCAAAAGAAAGAATCTCTTTTGGATGAATAGGAAACTTTCTATCAGCCATGTGTTCAATCTCCAAGACCTTCCCAAAGTAGTTAAGCTCCTTCCATGGAACCAAGCTCTGATACCAATTGTTGAACACCCAAAATATTGAGAGGGGAGTGAATTAGTATTCTCTTAAACCATTCAATTATTAAACATCTAATTACTAATGCATATTCAACTACAGTAAGGAAAGAAAGCTTGAAAACATCCACAACATCGCATAACACATGAACACTAGGATTTTTAGGTGGAAAAACCAAAATGGGAAAAACCACGGTGAGGGTTAGCTCACAATATTATAATCGGTTATAGTATATTACAAAAATTCTCACTGTAGGTGGACTCACTATCCATAGAGAAAAAGAGAGAAAAGAGATGGTGGCTCATAAACTATTTTGAACTATTACAAATGCATCTACAATATGCAGGAATATAGTTCCAATGAAGCACAAAACAATCTTCACACTGATTCTTATTCAACACTCTGCAATGCTCTTCATTCACACAACTTAGATATTCAAATTCATAGTGGTCTGATCAAACTCACATCACACACAATAGATGTCGCATCTATCTCCCAAAACATCGAAATACAATCCAACATATATATCCACATCAATTATAGCATCAATTAGGTTGGCCTAATTAGATGTAATACTCAAAATGTAACCTGTCAGCTCCAAAACACTTCATCCATATTACGTGCCACAATTCAAAATTCCAAACAACTTAAGACAGGTTAGAATGGACCTAAAATAGATTCCATATAGGAGTGCAACACCTATCAAGCCTTCACAAATCATCAAACATGTTAGGTTGGCATGACATAGGACCTAAACCAAAAATCCTCAACTGTATATCCACATCAAGACACATGGACCTCAAAAATCGATGCCATCTAGAATTCAAGCTCTGCTAATATCTGGAAACCTATAATCAAAACCACAAGGAAAATAATTTATTTGTGGAGGAGTGCAAAATCTCCCAATCAACTATACTATACATAAAATGACTATGAAATGCTAGACCAGACACTGTTATTCATAACTTTCAAAATACTAAACCAAACATGATGAAATATTGGATTTGAATGCATATAACAACCACAAAAATTAGGATAGAAGCATAGAGAAAAATATTCCTATGCGGAGTGGTGTGGAACCAAAAATTGATGAACTGTAACATTGAACTGGCATATTTGATAGTTAGTCAAATCTCTATACAATTTCTCTTTTTGGACCAACTCAACTTGCCAAAATGTCTTCCATAGCAACTCCAAAATTGTTATGCCTGACTAGAATAGTCCACAACAATGTTGACATCAATGAAAATGTTGTAATACACCATTATATACAATCCATGCTCATGTTGCCAAACAACGTCATCAATGGCAATTTCCTCAAACTTCCAACTTCTTATAATTCACTATTCAAGAAAGCATACTTCACATCCATTTGATATAATTTGAAGTTCTTGTGAACAAAAAATGAAAGAAACATTCTAATATCCTCCATTATTGTCACCAAAGAAAATGTTTCCTCAAAGTCAATTCCTTCTACTTGTGAATATCCTTTGCTTACCATCCTTTATTTCTCACAACCTCTCCATCTTCATTCAGTTTGTTTCTAAACACCCATTGTGTTCCTATTACATTCTTATTTGCAAGCCTTGGAACATATTCCTAGGTATGATTTTTCTCAATCTAATTTATCTCTTCTTCCATTACTTGTATCCATCCTTCATCTTTGATAGCATTAGAAAATTTTTTTGGTTCTATTCTTGACAACAAAGAAAATTTCACTTGTTCATATGTCTTTGCAAACCTTCTTCTTGTCTGCACTCCTTCATTCTTGTCTCCAATGATCTGATCTTCAGAGTTATTTTTTTGAACATACTTGGCAAGAGTTTTGGGGATCTTGTTTGGTGCTTCTTCCTTCTCTTCAACTTATTCTTCTTCTAAGTGGGAAAGTACATCTAACCAATATTCTTCTTGTTCATGAATGTTTTTATGTGATTCTTCATCCTTCCGGCAGGCACCATCTCCAAAATCCTTTCTCGCTTTTTGTTACAGAATTTTGTGAGGCTTTTAATCCTACTAAGAGTGCCAAAATTATTCTTGGAGTTATATATTAGAGATTCAAACTCCACCTTTATTTCATCTCGCATTCAAAGCCATCCTTTCAAAATTCACTCTGCTGATGGTTTTGTTCTTTCCTACCAAAATGTCATGTAAAGGAGTTTTGCAGTGCTATCACAGCCATGAGTTGGGCCTCATTGAGGAAATCATAGATGGTATCGCTGAATTGCTTATTTCGTGCACATCCAGAACAACTGCTCTTCACACAACATTTTCCTTTGCCGCGTCTCTTTCAGCAGAACCTATTCTTTCTTTCCTTATATTTCCACAGGGGTTCTTTTCCAGTGATTTGCGTTTCATCCGTTCGCTGCAAAATTCGTAACCAGTTCGAACGATCATTCGCTTCTCCACCCTCTATAATTCACCATGGTTGGTTCGTTTTCAACCGTGACAGCGGTATCGCCAAATCTCACGAAATCTTTGATTTTTCTTTGCAAGAATGTGACCGCCATCAATCTCAGACCAATCATCAATGGTGACATGATGCTCCACGCTCGCCCGGTATTTTCATGGCCGTCGCATGTAGACAATATGAGATTAGTTTCAAAGTTCTTGTAGAGATAATACTCCGCCGGGTCGTTCTTATCTTCACCAGTACGGCGATTTTACGTTCCTGCACATGGGTACCGGCAGGCGATATTATTTGGCATGTCTCGACTACTTTCATTGAGCTATTTGCAGTTCTCGGGTGATATTCTCATCCTTATAACCTTTTCATTTTCTGCCCGCATCTGAACAGCACTTCGCTTCCGTTAACCGGACACCGGTTTGCTTCAAGTGCAAACTCTACCTCCAATTTTCGAGAATGCTTTTCTAATTTCACACACCTGATCATGAAATATAATATTATATCCTTTGTTCCACATATAGCCTACACTGAGAAGGTTATGCTTGAGACCTTCAACATAGAGAACATCTTCAATTTTTTATTTTCCATCAATGCTTATGGTGCCCTTCCCACAAAGATTTGTTAATGAATTATCCCAAAACTTTACTAATCTGCCATTCCATTTAACCAACTTTTAATTTTATTTTGTCACCAGTCATGTGACTTGAACAACCACTATCTTTTATCTAAGATTTTTTTGTCCTTGAGCATGAAATTCTATTTAGAAAACCATTGAATTTTCATTTCTTGTTTCCTTGACTTGCTCAACACCATTTTCCATTTGAATTTTTGATTTTACAAAATCACTTTTGTAATATTTTTCTATATGTCCAACATTGTTGCAGATCTAACATGTCACATTGAAATCCACAAGAGAAGCAAGAGAATTTATACTTACAAAATTTCTTCTATTTATTTCATATTTGCATTCAACAACCTTGTGACCACACTTATTGCAAATGAAATGATAATTAAAAAATACATGATTGAACCTATTTACAGAGAGTCTTCTTGCATGAGATCTTTCTTTAGGTTTGATATTAGCTTCTTGGATTCTGGACTTAGATTTCTCCAATTCCTTTTTGACTAAAATAATCTCTTTCTCAAGATTTTTACATTCACTTATTTTGGCTCCAATCAGGACCTTTTCCCTTTTGTTCTCTTTTCTTGCACATTCCAAGTCTTCAAGAGAAAAGACAAGTTCACCTTTAAAATCAACTTCACCTTCTTCCTCATCCATAGTTTTTCTTGAACTTATAGAGATCACAGTGGCCATAAATAGGTATTCATATTCATCATCATCTGATGTGCAATGATCTCCTTCATCCAATGAACAATATTCTTCTTTGGAGAGAAGGTTCCTCTTGAAAAAATTTCTCTTGAAACCCTTGTTGCTACTTTCATTTTCTCCAAAGAGGCATTTAGAAGTATAATGACCAATTCTTCCACAATTAAAACATTTAAATGGTATTTACCTTTGTACTTGCTTGATCCTTTCTCCAAAATTTTCAAAAAGTTTTCTTCTTCTTCCTCAGAATCACTATGTGAATCAAATGCTTGTTATTTCTTCACAAGAAACTTCTCTTTTGTGTGTATTTTTAACTTCATTTCTCATCTCATAGGTTGTGAGGGATCCAAACATCTCTTCCATGGTAAGATTTTTCAGACCCTTGGCTTCTTCAATTGTAATTTTTTTTGAGTCAAACCAATGAGGGAGAGTTCTTAGAAATTTCTTCACCACCATAGAGTCAATTATGCCTTCTCCAAGACCTCTAATTCCATTCACAACTTCATCTACCTAGAGAAGATAGCAGTCTATGTTCTCCCCTTCTTTCATTTTTAGATTCTCAAACAATGTTCTACAGGATTGTAACTTTTCTTGCTTCACACTATCATTTCCTTAATAGATATTCGTGATCTTATCCCATATCTCCTTTGTAGTCTTGCATTATACTACCTTAAAAAAATTTAGAATTTGCTAACCCACTTAGGATAGCATTATTTTTCCTTAGCATTGTTTTCATGAGCCATTTTTTCATTTGGATCAATAGTAGGATAAATAGGTTTAGTATAATCATCCTTGGTAGCTCTCTAAACATCATAACCTAGCGATGAGAGATAGACATCCATCCTCACACTCCAAAAGGAATAATTGTTTCTATCAAACTATTGTTCCTTAGAAGAGAAATCCTTCTAAGCCATGTGTTCTAAACAAAGATCTACCTTCAACAATTAGGCTACAATAAGGAACTTAGCTCTGATACCAATTGTTAGAACATGCAATTATATTGGGGGGGGGTGAATTAGTATATCCATCAATTTAATCCAATTGAAATTTATCAACAAACTTATTACTATCTTAACTAGAAAAACAATTCAAAGCACAAGACATAAACACAACACCAAATTTACATGGAAAACCCTACAAGGGGAAAACCAGGATGAGAAAGCTGCTTGGAGGTAATGTCCAAATCTAGTCTCACAAAAATAAACAATATTTACAATTCAATTTTATGGCTTCAACAAAGGGTGTTTACAACTCCCTTCCAATTACAACTATGAACATGATTATGAATTAGGCCAAAGACAATTGAAATGGACAATTAATCAATCAATCAAACTAATTAAACCATATTCCCAATGGAATTATTAAATTATCAATTACGAAGCCATAAAAACATCAAATAACATGAAATGAATGAAATGAAAACCTATTTAATACTCAAACCTCATCCCATTGGGGGATTAGTGCTGAATTGATGTGGAATGATCAGCCCTTTCCTAATCCCATTGATGAATCATGCTTTTGATGATGATCTAATGGATAAAATGACTAAAGTTGATGCTAAATTATGAAATTCTCTCAAATATTGTTGTTAAAATGACTATAGTCTAATTTATCCAAATATTGTGGATGAATTGCTCATTAAATGAGGGCTATTTATAGGAATTCTAGGTGAATCAATGGCTAGGATCAATTTAGTTAATCAATAGATGCAATTTGATAAGAAGAATTGGCATGGATCAAGGATTCCAATCCATGGAGGAGATTGAATAATCACATGGATTGATGCAATTAATCAAGGGTTGAAATTGATTGAAAGAAAAATAAATCCTTAATTTTAGGAGGAATGTGCAAGATATTTCGATGTTGGAGGGAAATAGTTTGAATTTGAATTGGAGGAATATTCCATGGGAATATTCCTTTGCAAGTGGGAGAAATTGGAGGGATTAAAGAAATTAGTCAATTAAATAATTAGAATATTATTTAATTGTGCAAGATGGAGGAATTCAAAGATTTAATTAAATAATTAGCTCATTTAGTTAAAAAGAGGGAATTAATGACATTCAATTAAACAATTCAGATTATTTAATCAAATGAAAGGACTTAGGGAATTTAATTAAATAATTCGCATTATTTAATTAAACAGGATGGAAATTAGAATGGAAGGAGTGAATTAACCTAATAATATTGATTATTTGATTAATAGAAGAAAATGATGAATTTAATTAAACAATTATTGATTATTTAATTAAATAGTCGAAAAGAGGTTGAATCAAGACAAAAATGGTGTTAGTAATCGAGTTCAAATATGCAACATCAATTAGGAAAATTTTAAGTGTCTACATTTTTCCACTCTTTGAAATGAGGTTCCTGTTACATTGGTTCAAAGAATGGCACTTTTTAGATCAACAATGCTCCTCAGATAAAAAATTTAAAAATTCATAATTTTTCTAGATCCCCCACTGTGCCCCAGTGGAAGGAATTATGTTGGTATACTACCCCCTCGAGAGATCGAGAATTTTTTTTTATTTTCAGGTTGAGATCATGACAAAAAATATTATCTAGGGACACTAAAAAATGCTTCAAAATAAGTTGCCAGGCTAAAAAATGGATAAAAAAGATAAAAAATCCACATTCCCACCCTTCAATTAGGTAAAAAACCCTAATTTTCAAGCACAAATATGGGTTTGGGAGGCATTTTCCACCTATTTGCACCTTGTGAGTTGGAGATTTGGAGAGATTTTGCTCTAAGCACCTAACACCATGGCTAATTGTGAACTCCATCAACACCTCATTGATTGATTCTGTGAGTTCCAACACCCTATCGATGTAAGACCCTCGGTATGTACCCCAAATTTTTTTTCCTTGCATGTGTTTTTATGTGTTAATTTTTATGTTAAAGTAGGTAAAACAAGTGCACTATGATTTCAACAGTGCACTTGT
>VDFB02222403.1:0-18658 GCA_007258455.2 Sequoia sempervirens | reverse complement strand
GCTAGACCACTTTCCCACCATACAAATTGTACGACCATTTGGGAACAGTGACTAGACTCCATGTGTGTAAATATGGTAGGTTTTAGGGTTTGTGTGAGTGCAGGATCTGTTGGAAAAGTCTTGCCCTAGGCAAGCCAGGAAGAGTCCGGCTAGGGAAGACCAAGAGTGCAGAGCACATATCTTGTAGGGGCGATTGAATTTTGTTGCTTTTCCTATTTGAGGAGGTAGATGGAAGTCTTACCAAGTTCTATTAATCAGGAGGAAGCTCCATTAACATATTAGGTCGGTGAAAGATTTAGCAGATTGGAAGCAGCCAGAAAAGGCTTGAAAATGCTAGTTTTTGCCCAATTTCAGGTTGAGGCCTTATATGGCTGATGAAGACTCAAGACCTTGAAAATCCTTGAGAGGTGTCCATTTGGAGCAAGAAACTCAAAGAAATATTGGTGGTTCTTTGGAGAAATTGTGAGATTCAAACAATTTTCTCAGAGAGGGAGACCTAATTGGGGCTCTTGGGCTAGTAGCCTTTTTAACCCTAAATGAGGGTTTGAAGAAAGCGACCAAGAAATAAAGATAGGAGGATGCTTAAGAGTCAAAATTGGATGGATAGAAATGTGTTAAAACACCTCCACACCCCTGCAAGTCAAAGTTCAAACTTTGGAGGTATAGTTAGTCTTTAGGGCAGATTAAAGGCTAAGGAAGAGTTAGGGTATTGCACCAAGATTGACTTGGTTGGTTAATTTGTGATAGTAGTGGGGTTGGCCAGGAGAACCAGAGGTACCTAAACATGAAAAGGGACCTATAGGTTAAGGTGGTGGAGCAGAACACCAAGGAGGTCTTGCAAGCAAGACCTAGAGCAGGAATCTGGGATTGATTCCTCCAACCCCCTCCCTATCAGAAACATTTAAACAACTAATCCTTATACATCCACAACATGCTATATTCATTAAGTCAGCCAGAATGAGGAAATAAATAGAAAATCATTCTACTGAATCTCCAAGCTCATACATCAATTAATGCAACATCACAAAACTTACCAATAAGGTAACATATATGCTTAACAAACTATCCTGGGGATCCACAATGAAAAATGATGATTTGGTGAAGCATACAAATTGACTAACTGGCCAGATACCCTGTTCTTCATGCTTTCTATCGGTAATATTTTATTTTCTACTTTGTCTGCCAGTATGAGCAAATTCTGATCTACGAACCAGGATAATGACTTTAGTTGCCATCAATGACAACACTAGAAGCCATAAACAATCTCCCCAAGCCATATGCCAATAGAAAGAACATGAGTATGATCCTCCACCAAATCTAAATAAGAATGAAACCCCTTATTTAGGCCTAGGCTAGGGCAAGAAGAATACAAAATAGCCTCATCACTCACACCCAAACCAAAACACACATTGACACAAGCCCCACCATTTAACATTTTGGTGTTCCACTCATTCAGAGGTGGGAGCTCATTATCCCGTATAGAATCCACACAACCCAAATATTTAAAACCATTAAGGTAAGGGGAGGACCTTAGATCTAATATCACCCCTTCAAAAGACTGAGAGAGAACAAAAAATGGCTTCTTTTACTACTTATGGGTAACACCAACACATTTCTCTACCAAATTAGAATCCAGAGAAGACAAAGAAGAGGCCGGTGCTAATGAGAGGAAACCCCTTCATAGACCAAATCTAGAGATATAAGGAGCATCCAAGATTCAAAAAGACATATGTGTAAAGGCGATGTCAATATAAAATGTTCATATGTCTTCTTGAATCTTGGATGCTCCTTATTCCTCTAGATTTGGAGCATATGTACATACACCAAAATGTTACATATGATAAACCATGGACATACTCAAAAATGTTGCATATGTCTTGTAATCCTTTGGAAGAAATATGATAAACCATGGACATACATCCAAAATGTTACATAACATCCATCTGTCATCATAAGATAATACTGAGAATATATTCATTACATTTATTACATGAATATGCATTGTTCAAGGATTACAATAATCCAACTGAGCTTCCCCAACATGAAATGGGAAGGAATCACCAATAACATAGAGCAATATAACTGAAATGAATATAATACATAGCATTAATGCTATCTCCAAATCTGGTGAAGCTTGGAATCACTGCAATGATACAACTCTGTGTATCACAAAATCTGACTAGGAACCCAATGGAGCACATAGCACGTTCCACACGACCATGTGTACCCTAAGGCCCACCCCCCATGCTAGGAGATGACAAGAAGGTCCCACAACACAAAGACAGTCAAGAAAAAAAGGCTATCAAGACTCCACAAACAAATGCAACAACAATCATAAAGGACAACCACTTCCAAAGGTACATGAACAACAAGGGGAAAACAAACAAGACACACAAGGTTGCTAAAGGGAAGAGTGTCATCGCATAGCTCAATATGGGTTACCCAATGTGGATCTTCCTAGGTTACTGGCCCCCATCTTGAGTTACCCTAGCAACCTCAACTTATCCCCGGCCCCCCATTATTACTCATGCAAAATCAACATACGTTTCATGAGGACAAGGTAGTTGATCTTGCCATTCTAGGCCTTCCCACTCATTTCAAGCCTTAACGAGCACTTGAGCCATGAGTGAGGCATCAATTATCTTTTATTAATGTGAGACACTACCCAAACCCCCTAATTAATTATTAGTGTTTTCACTAGATTAATAAACTTCCAATGAGTTACTTTGGTGCCACTTTTGGGTCCCCGTCCCCATGGGAAGCCACTCTCCCTACTGGCAACAAAACTCACATTCACTAATTGGGTAAGACAACTTGCACAAACTAGCAAATCCATATAAATATACACATAAAATGAGGCATGCACCACCTCCCACAAGATCTCCATAATAAAAAAATTTTCACAATGCAAGGCTAAAACCCACATAAGCACCAACAGATATAAAATCAACAGTTCACAAGGAACTCATGCAAACACTCAAGTCTTGATATGGGTTACCCATTGCGGATCTTCCTAGGTTGTCAACCCCTATCCTAGGTTACCCTGACAGCCTCACCTGATCCCCGACTCCCATACCAACTCATGCAAGTAAATGCCATACTCCCCTCTAACCTCTATAAGAGTAACAAATTACTAACATAACGGTTCTTGTATTGAAGTGGCAACAATAACATGATCTAAGAAAATCAAAATCTACCTCAACATCAAAGTTCAACACAATATTTAATTAAAGTACTCAACAACTAGTGCATCCATGAAGACATTCTTTCAATGAAGGCATCATTCCAACTTCCTTATCATTAGCAACCAATAACTAAATTAGTAGGAGAATTCAATGAAACAAGATGACCAAAGATAACCTCCCACACTTGACTTAGAACTTGTGAAATGAAATGGTATTAATGGCAACCTAAACAATCACACTACAACTCTCACCCCTATGGATTAAATAGTTTAACGTAACCAAAAACATCCAGTACTCAAAGTTGCACAAAGGTAATCAATGAGAACATGTGATCAAGCAAGACATATAACTATTATGTGATTACACCATATCTAGTACAAAAATCTAACTTATTAGTTTGCAATTAATCATTAAATCACTCATCACCTTTAACTTACAATTAACTTAATATCAACACATATATTTATAAAAATAACATAGAATACCACATGTAGCCAATCTATACTTATCACTACTACCCTGAAATTTGTTTAAATGAAAGAAGGACTACATCAATAGACTCGATAAGGTCAATGCAATATTCTAATCATGAAACAATCTCTAGTTCCTCTCACTTAGAATTCTTAACACAAAAATACACTAGATTCTATAATTCATCAACCTTTATACATAATGACTAACTACACGGTAAGTTAATACCGAAGGGTATTAAATAATCCACAATACACATATTTATACATTTTAATTCAAACTACTATTTGAAATACAATAAATTAAATGGTAATCAAGTATATTCATATAAAATACATACATACATACATATATATATATATATATATATATATATATATATACTTGCACATATTACCGAATGCCATTCATAATTTACATTGAGAAATGAAAAGAAGTACCAAAAAAAATTCCACAAAACAAAGCCAAATGACTTCAATAGAATCGAAAATAGGATAAGACTATGAATCGAGTGCTATGCTTATAGATTCATAGCAAAAGGAGATAAAAATCGCTATCAGATGGAAATAATAGAATTTTAGTAGACAGTTGTTCATGTAAATCAGATATTCTATTCCTATGCATAATACTAAATAAGTTTACAACCATACTCAAATTGAGGATAAAGACAACTATTATCCCAATGAATATGTTATTCAAGGATATCACTTTTCAAGCAATGGAAACATACTAAACATTCAATTCGATGCTAAAACATGAAAGAATGGCGTAAAAGCATAAAGTTGTGTCACACTTTATAAAGGAAACAACCAACACTGATCCAACTTTTAAACTTGAATCACTAAAAAGTGGCATATATGTTTTGAATTTTTAAATGATGTAAACTAGTAAAATATGTATTTTTTAGTATATTTTATGTTTGTATATTTTACAAAAAATTAAAAAATTATTTTAAACTAGTTTTTAATAAATTAACACTATAATTTAGTTGTTGATAAAATGTTGAAAAATGAAGTTGCATGAGACGTCAAACTTTTTATAGTAATTTTTTTTTTCTTTCAATTTTTTTGTGTGTATGTATAACTTGAAACTTTAGTGCATGGATATAATTTTTTTTCTGATTTTCATAAATATATATTTTTAAATAAATATTAAAATGTGCCTAAATCAAAAAATAGTTATTTCCATCGGATGTCAACTTTCATATTAAATATTTATCTAAAATGGAAAAAAAATTATACCATTTTGAAATAGATTTTTTTATCTAGTGCATCATATTTTTTTCATTTTTTTTAATAAGTTTTAGTATTTTTCCTTGGCAGGTAATCAACCTAATATTTTGTGTTGATAACCTACTTTTAGTAAAAATAAAAAATAAATATAAATAACAATTAAATTATTAAAATAAATATATTTTTGAAAACTACACATATGGATCTACAAAAGTGAATTTTTTATATTTCTAAAAAAATGTTATTTACATTAGTAGGAGCTATTGAAACTTCAAGTTTTTCAATAATTTTATTTTTTTAGTAAATTGGACTCAAAATGGTGCTCCATATATTTTTAGCTAATAATTTTAGTTGAGAAAGTTGTGGAAGTATCTAACTTAGCTATAATGAATCATAATAGATCATATGTTTGACCAAAATTGATTTTTAATTAGAAATGCTTAAATTAAGTTGTGTTGATAAGTTGGTTGAAAGTGTGACACAACTTTGTGCTTTTACCCAATGTTTTTCATCTAAGAGATCACACATGATTACTATGAAGGAAACTGTTATGACTAAACTTTAGAAACAACAATGCAAGGTATCCTTGTTATAATGCATATCATATTTGTATCTACTAAATTTCTATTATTGTCAGACATAGTTTACAATATTTAGTTTTTCATACAATTTTTTTAATTGCTTGTACAAGAGATGTTAGAGATAACAACCGTTCTACTAACCGGTTCTGGTTCAAGGTGAAGCCCACAATTGCAAGTATAAAACACGTATGCAGCTCAACTCTTTGTGTAGTGAGACAAACAAACCCCTTTTAAATTTTCGCCTAAGGAGAATATGATTTGCAGAGCATTCAAAGGATATGCAAGCATAAGAATAGTTTAGAACTTTTAGGGAAATGAATTGACTAGGGTGAAATCAAATGTAAATCATCAAATATTTATTAATGGAAACCCATGTTCAAATCTCGTAGAGTGCAAAAATTGGGTAAAGCTATAAGCTACCACCCCAAATTTGTAGGCGGGTGGGGGTATGCCCAAACGGATGACGCGGCTAACCATAGAGAAAAAGACACAAGCATTTAGGTTACAAAGCATTGAAAGTCCCATGGTATGGAGAATACATCAATGATGACATTAATAAGTATATTCACAGGATTCATACAAATACTACACAACATACATGTCGATTCTTTTTCCAATCCTCACGTAGAAAACACAAAAATTTAGTTATGAAATAAAAGAAATCCGATACAGGGAAGAACAGACTACAAGAGAACTAACTAAAGCCATTGAATGATGTTCATGCCGAATGGATACCAAGCAAGAGGCACAGACATCAGACACAAGGAGAAGATCAATTCACATACTAATGTAGGTAATTGGCCTCTATAGATTCAAAGTTACAAACATATTACAATCTTAGCCTAGATAAAGAAAACAAAATTGGCAGCAAGGGCTTAAATGACTTTTAGGAAAATGCCTTTGACCACAAAAGTAAAGTGTCCAAGAGGATTGATTAGGTAAACCATAGAAAATTCTGAATAAATAAAGACCTAAAGAAACTTTCAACAATAGCAAATCACAATAAGACTATGGTATCAAACACTATAATGACAATCACTTTCAACATAACATTCAAATTTTAGCTTCAAATTCAAACAGAGATAAGAATTACAAAAAGAGGAATGGAACCCGATTTTAAACGACGATTGGCTCACTTGTAGAATTGATGCCAGATTCGAACTCCTGCAGCAAGAACCACCCATCGAAATTCCTCAATCAACCTTCGAAATTTTCCCCACTTCGAAAACAATTTCAATCCAAAAGTGTAATCTTTTCCAAATATTTTTGCAGATCCAAATTTTCTTCTTCGAAAACAAAATTAATTGATGAACAATTTTCCAAAACGAGCACTATTAAAAACAAGCAGAAAGTTCTTTTTTTTTGCAAAATAAAAATCAAGCAATTATCAATTAAAAAGACCAGTTTCTAATTCAAAACCAGTTTAGAGTTGTGCATGTGCTTGAACTCGTCTTTTTCCATTTTGAACATGCTTTCATATCTTGTTCAAAGATATCTTCTTTATTTATTAGAATTATATTACTTTTTCCACATATAAATAATTATCCTCTTAATGATAATAATATTATCAATTATCATTAAATATAATTTAAAACACTACTTTATACAAAACAATTTAATTTAATTATTTAATTAATAAATCATATACTTTTTATTTCACAATATTGGTTTATTTAACTATTTATTTTAATTCCAAATTAATTTAATTTAATTTAACTAATTAAACAAGGTCATTTATAATATTAAGTTTACCACAAGATTTCAATAACACATTAAACAACATAATAACGAACAACAATAAGACATCACCAATCATCCAAAAAAACTTACTCAAATGTCAAGAAAGGCCAAATACGGAGGGGCACTACAACCCATCACAACCATTCTACAACAAAAAAAATTCCAACATTATAGCCATCTCCTTTGCCTTTATTTGGCTCATCCTCTTCATCGCTATCACCACCATCGCTAGCACTTAGGGTTTTCATTGCATTTTAGTAAAATTATTAATCACTTTGAGTTACAAAATTAATGGTAGGTTTAATTTCTTTTGTTAGTGTATTAATTTTTTGTCAAAAACCAATGTGTGGTATTTTTGACATTACTTTTTATCCGTTCATCAAAAATTTAAATAAATTACATTTTTAGAAACTAGAATCCATTGTACACATTAAAAATTGATTTTTGAACAATATTCAAAATTTTAAGGGGCGAGCATGCTCAATTTTTTTGTTTTTTAGGATGTGTCCACTTTGAAAATTGGTAAAAAACCATATATTCATTAAAAAATTAGTAAAAAAATTAGGCATAAACTACATGGTGTTAGCTAATTTCTCACCAAAGTAATTTTTGAAATACTAAAAATGGTTAACATTTTAGGGGGGCCGCACCAGACACTATGTTATGTTTTTTGAAAAAAATAAGACCAATTTGTGTGGACCACTTTTGTGAACCCCTTAATCTCTACCATTTAAAAAAAATAGTAGTGTCATGTTACACTTAAAAATTGAAGATGAAACTTAAACAAGAGTCAACATTGGCACCCTAGGCAACATTGTCTAGTCAAATCAAACTAGAATTCAAATCACAGGTGCACAAAACTCTACTCAGTCTATTTCTAATCATCAAATTTGTCTATCACTTTCCAGATTTGTTGTTTTTGTATCAAAATAGTGCATCTTTATTGTTAGCTAGTCATATCATTGTATTTTATTCAAAATCCATATCAAACCCCCTAAAGAATTTGGACTCAAAGGTTGATTGACTCACCTTCCAAGTCATAAGTTAATGTCATGCCCTTGCCAACCCCAAATTGTAAATGATATGTCAACGAAAAGTACCTAATCCTAGATGAAGTCCTAGGGTTTCACTTTTCCACCTTATCAATAACTATCTTTTATTTCTCATCCAAGATCAATCTTTCTTGATTTTAAAAAAGTGGCTACTTAAGACCCTTTTTGGTTCCCCATTTCCATGCACTTACCCTAATTATAGACTATGTTTATTAAACTAAAATATGTAAGTATTACCCCTTAGACTTTGAAATGACTTGAATTTATAAGTCTATGGATTGTACTTGCAAAAAAATATGTGTTTTAAGAAAAACATAGAAATGTTGAGATTTTCTATAATCAACATTATACATTTCATCACAATATTCTATAAATATATGACTAGAATGTCACTTTCTTACTATAATTTTTATATATAGCTTAAATAGCTTAATTCTTTAATCTATTTATTTTATCAATCTCTTCATATGTTTAAAAAAAAAATGTATCGTATTTAAAGTATCATTTGATATGTACATTCATATTTGAAAAAAAAAAATCACCTTCTATATATATATATAGAATGTGTCTATTTAGATAACTAATAAAAATTATAAAAAAATATGTCAACTATTATATAATCGTGAATAATTTTCTATCTGAGTTTTAAATAATATTTAATGAAAGTAAGAAAGGAGAGGAAGCACGCCTCTATCTTATATTTCATTGTTAAAAATATGAACATTTTGATGTGTTCTTACTATTTGACCAATTTAAACTTTATCAATTTAAAAATATTAATATATAAAAAAAATAGAAATTCTATAAAAAAAATTCTCAATATTCCATACCACCAATTCCTTGCCAAATTTGGATATCAAATAAAAAGGCAACCAATTTTTAGGTGACAAAAATCTTTGAAATTAAGTCAGTGAGCTTCATATATCCTTGTCATATGTTCCATGTTTATTTATTTCCTCTTTTGAATGTTAATCATTTTTCCAGTCATGTTGATTGATGTAAAATTTTGACATGCTTTCCTTTATTAGGAAACTTACTAATTATTGTAATGACCCTATTTTTAGAGCTAAGATTGGGCAAGATGTAAAGCTACTTAAAAACTAAATTTAAAAGCAGATTTTCCACGCCATCTGATGGAAAAGTTAGTGAATGAAATGACTGCAAGCCTTCTTTTTCTCCTAAAGTAAAACATTGTTATATTCCTTTAGTTTCAATAAAATTGTTGTTAATGTCCATGGAAGAAAGAATCTTCAATCTTTTATTTCTCTTTTCCACGACAACCACTTTCATGAAGTTTTCATCATTGATATGCATTATTTCACTTTCTCATGGATGAAATGATATTTCTTTTTCTTTAAATAGTTAAATTATTATGTGTATGATTAATATATAATAGTTAAATTATTGTGTTTATGTTATTTCTTAATAATGTTTGTCTCTACGATAAAATTATTGCAAGTAGAATTGCTTAACTAATTATTAATTGATTGTACCTATCAATAAATTATAATAGAATGTTTTATACTCAAAACAAATATTTATTTTTTGCAAAGTTAAAATGTACTTTTAAATTATAATATTCAAAAATTAAATTATTAACAATTTGATTACTAATATCTTTCATTTCTTTTTCCAATCTTTATGTAAGTTGAAGAAAATGTTGATAATTATTACACTACTTTGTTGTTTAAGCATGTGCACTACCAAGACAATACTATTGCAATGAGTTTTGTTAATTAGTTATTAATATTTTTTTTTTGAATCAATGAAAAATTAAAATTTCTATCTTCTTTAAATAAAATTTATTTTTTATAAAGTGAACATGTAAAATATTTAACTTCAAGAAATTTAAAAAATCATTTCTCTTCAACATAATTGGCAGGGCTACAAATGATGTGTTGCCCGCTGTTGGGGATCCCATGATTCCTAGTAGGCCTGCAGATGATGTGCATGCGATTCCTTTAATCCCAGTGTCTAAAGGATGGAAAGAAGTGTTGACCAACACGAGCCCGACTTCAAAATGTCCTGTTCTTGGTTCTAGTGAGGTTATCTCGATTTCAGGCATTGATTTTTCTATCCCTTAAGCTATTAGCCATAGGATTGTTTCCTCCATGGAGCTTTCTATGGTTGGAAAGTTCTTGTCCTTTTGACCCTCTATTGATATGGTTCATAGATGGGTTTCTGAAAAAATGGCGTTTGAAGGACAATGTGGGTGTCTGTGCCATGGCCAATGGACTTTTCCATTTTAATTTCATGGCAGAGGAGGATGTGGTCTTGGTGCTTTCTTCGAGCCCCTGGGACTATGGGAAGCATGCATTGTCATTGTGCCGCTAGAAACCGGGGTTTGACCCTGCTGTTGATCTCAACAAGTTGGCCCCTATTGGGTGTGTCTCCCTGGTCTTCCCCTGGAATACTAGGACAAATCAATTTTTAGGAGCATTGGCAATACTTTGGGCCAGTTCATCATCTCAGACTCTATCACTAAATCCATGTCCATGTTAGCTTTTACTCGCTTTTGTGTTAACATTGATATAATTTTTTTTTACCAAACTCTGTGAAGCTTTGTTCAGTCTTTGGATCTTGGACTCAACAAGTTTTCTATGAGAATGTTGTGATTTACTGCCAGAATTGTGCTAAGTCGGGCCACTTTATTTTAGACTGCAAGTCCACAGTTAGACCTATCCCTAACCCCAATGCTCCTAATGAAGAGTTCCCTACAAATGACTTCCCTTTTGAAGTTGACATTCTCAAGATCATTGAGTCCCCAAACAAGATCAGAACTGCTAATCTTGTGATTCCGACGGATCCGGTTGGGTCCTTGACTGACTCTATTATTGTGCCCAATGGTCATTCCCCCACAAGTTCCCTAGTGTGTAAGCCCCAAAGTCCTAACTTTGGTGTGACTTGGGATTCAGAGGTATCTATGGTAAAACCTCCCTCACCTACTATGGGTGTGGAGGATGGCGAGATCTAGGAGGATGTAGTATTGTTAGATAAGCCTAGTATTGGACTGAATGAGATTGTTAAGGTGACTTACTCTCAACTTGTGGAAGATGAAATTTGGTCAACCCCTAAGAGGAAGGGTGAACAAAAGAAAGCAGATGTGGGTGGTGAGTCTAAGCCTTGTCGACTGAACCAACGGTTGACTAGGTATAGAGAAAGAGAAAAGGAAATTGCGATAGGAAAGCATAGGACATTGGAAGTGTCCTCAAAGAAAGTTTCAAAATGAAATTCCTTTCATGGAATGTGAGAGGGATAAATAGCCCCACAAATAGTTGGCCCTGATGAACTATGTGTTGGAACACAAAATAGATGTTTTACTTCTACAAGAAACCAAGATGAAGGAAACCATTTTTGAACCTATAGCAAATTATATTTGGTTGAATTCCCTCTATGCTTATAGTGATGCAGATGGGGCTTCAGGCGATCTTTCTATAATGTGGAATCCCATGAGGATCTCTGGTTCTAAACTATTCTATTGTAACAACAGTGTGGGGGTAAGGTTTTTCAATGTTGGGGGATCTTGGTCTTGGATCAACATTTATGCTCCCAATGTTAGGAATGTGAGGAAAACCCTCTGGTAGGAAATATCTAATTGGATTTTGACTAATAAGGGAGATCGAAGGATGGTCATACTCCTCGAAGTAGAATAGTGGGCTAATAGATTACTTTGACAACATGTATGACCTAGTTGATTTCCTGAACAGTACTGGCCTGGTGAATGTTGATTTGTAGGGCCAGTCTTATACTTGGTCCAATAGACGCCTTGGGGTTGGCCTAATCCAGGTCCATCTAGATAGATTCATTTTTTCTCTTAATTGGATTCTCGTGCTTCATGCTAATCTGTTGGCTCTACCCCAGACAGTTTTTTACCACAACCCCCTTCTGATGTCCCTAAATGAACACTCTGTTATTGGTCTGTTCCCCTTTCGGTTTGAGATCACGTGGAACTCTCATCTTGATTTTAGGAATAAGATTGCTACTTGGTGGAATATCCCGATGCATGGCTTGGGCCTATGTTCTAGATCTTCCATAGGCTCAAACACATCAAAAATATGGTTAAAGGATAGAACAAGAGGGTTTTTGGGGATGTGTTCCATAAAAAAAAAGTTGTTTCTGACAAGCTCAACAAGTTACAAAAGAGGATGGAGAAAGGTGATACCTATATGCTGACTTGTCAACATGAAAGGGTTGAACATCTAGAATGGGAAAAAATACTGAAGAAAGAAGAAACATTTTGGAAGCAAAATTCTAGAAGACAATGGCTGACTAAGGGGGACTGGAATACTTCTTTCTTTCATGTGTCAGCCCTCAAACATAGAAAAATAAATCAAATAAAAAAGCTGAAAAATGAGGCAGGGGATGAGGTGTCCCATCCCTTGCAGATTGGGCTATTGGATTTTGGCCACTTCAATAGGACCTTCTCTACTCCTTCTAAGGCTCCCAACCCGATGTTGGATGCTCTGCTGTTGGAACCCACTCCTAACTCCATTTCCATTGAGACAATGTTTTTATTTTGAGGGTTGTTACTCTGGAAGAGGTCAAGTCTGTTGTGCTTAGTATGGGTGATTTTAAATCCCCTGGTCCTGATGGTTACCCCTCGACCTTCATTCAAATCTTTTGGGACATTGTGGGTGAGGACTTGACTTTGGCAGCTTGAGATTTTTTCAATTCTAGAAAATTGCTCAAACAACTAAATCATACCTTCATTTCCCTTGTGCCTAAACTTGAGGAAACTCAAACCATGGTAGATTTCTGACCCATTAGCCTTTGTAATATTGTTTATAATATTTTTTCTGAATTTCTAGTGAACCGCTTGAAACCCCTCCTGGATAAAATGATAATTCCAAGTCAAAAAGGCTTCATCCCTGGTCGCCATATCTTGGATGTGCTATATCCACTCATGAAATTTTACATTCTATAGATAGGTGTAATAATGCTAGTATGGCTCTGAAGCTTGACATTTCTAAATATTACAATAAATTTTTATGGGGCTTTCTTCCTAAAGTCCTTGATAGGTTTGGTTTTAATCAAAATGTTATCAACATCATCTTGGAATGTGTTACCACGATTCGATACTCTGTTTTGGTCAATGGAGTGCCTCATGGGTTCTTTGCAGCTGGAAGGGGCATTTGTTAGGAGGATCCCCTCTCCTTATATATTTTTATAATGGTGGTTGATGTTCTGAGTAGGAATGTTACTCGTATGTTGTTGAAGGGCTCCATCAAAGGTGTCAAACTAGCCTCCAACATGATCCTGCTTCAATTCAACAATTCGTTGATGACACAATGTTATTTGGCAAGGCCTCGGTGGTGGAAGCTAGGAAATGGAAAAAATGCCTCAATCTTTATGCGGCTTGTTCAGATTAGTGTATCAATTATAATAAAAGTATGATCTATTTTATTAACTACACTCCTGCTCTGCAAGACTGTGCGATTGTTGTTTTAGGCTATGTGAGTACCTCACTTCCTTTGGTGTACATGTGCCTCCCTTTCACTATCAAGGAAGTCACTCCCACTTTCTGGAATACTATTCTTGAAAAGATATAGAGGAAAATTGCTAGATGAAAAGGCTTCCTCTTGAGTCATGCTAGTAAACTGTAGTTCCTCACTACTACCCTTCAGGGGATCCCAACCTATTTTCTATCCATGTTCAAAATTCCTAATTACATTGCTGAGAAGTTTGAAAATATTCAAAGAGTTTTCCTTTGGTTTGGCACCAAGGATAAGAATAAAATGTCTCTTGTTAGTTGGGAGAAAGTTTACCTTGCCAAATCTAGGGGGAGGGTTGGGCATTAGAAGTGTCCAAGCTACAAATAAAGCTCTGTTGGCCAAGGTTGGTTGGGACCAATTAATAAACATAAAGGACCGGTGCAGGATAATGAGTGCCAAATATCTAGAAAATAAC
This sequence comes from Sequoia sempervirens, assembly GCA_007258455.2. Classification (NCBI taxonomy): domain Eukaryota; kingdom Viridiplantae; phylum Streptophyta; class Pinopsida; order Cupressales; family Cupressaceae; genus Sequoia; species Sequoia sempervirens. The sequence continues at coordinate 4,490 of VDFB02222403.1, read as the reverse complement.
CTTCTTATCAAGGGTATTGAGAATGATCACCCTTGCAGGTCCCTAGCCTAGAATAATATCTGCAAAATGAGGAAGCTACTTCAAATTGGTCTTCGTTGGAAGCTGGGTAGAGGAAATTCTATCCATTTTTGGGAGGATCCTTGGCTTCTTGAAATCCCCTTGGCCAATTCTGAGTTTGAAAAAATCATGGCACCTGCGACCCAATTTTTGGCTCGAGGGTCTGTGACTACCTTATTGGTCCCCCTGGTGCCATGAGCTAGAAAGAACTAGGCTTATGCTGCCCTCTCTCCCTTGACTTGAAAATAATAGCTAGTTCCCTACAAGTGAATCTCTCCCTCTCCAGAATCCCCTTACCTGATCTTGAAGATAATTTCTTTTGGTCTCTGGAAAGTAAGGAAAACCTATCTGTTAGGACGACTTATGGTCTTCTGTCGGACAAGGGCATTCAATGCAGGATTTGGAAATGAGTCTAGAACTGACACTTCACTCCAAAAATATTTTTTTTCTAGTGGACGACTTGTCATAACATGATTCTAACCTAAGATAACCTTAAAAAAGGGGCTTTATGATCACGAACAAGTGCATTTTATGTAAATGCAATGAAGAATATGTTGATCACCTGTTGTTGCATTGTCCATTTGCTGCTGAGGTTTGGGACCCAACTTTTCAAAGGTTGGCCACTCACTAGACCCTGAATAAGGATTTAAATTCCTTTATTGTTGGTTGGATTGGTCCTTTCCAACATCCCCTTCCCATGGAAATATGGAGACAATCTCCCCTTATCATCTGTTGGTGTCTCTAGAAGGAAAGGAACAATCAAATCTTCAGAGACATTGAAAGGAGTCCCAAGGAAGTCTTTGGCATTGGGTCTAGACTTATCTCTGAAAGTATCTCCTAGTACAAATGGAAACCTTTGGACAAATCCCCAACAAAGTGGGAGATTAAAATGGAAAATTCTTGGAATCTCAATCTTGGGACCAACTCTTTTGATGCTTCAAAGTCCATGGCTAGAGTAAACGCTGTTTGGAAACCCCCGAATTTGGATTGGTTTAAACTAAATTTTGGTGGCATTACTAAGGGGAATCTTGGTTTGGATAGCATTGGTGGTATCATTAGGGATTGCAAGGGAAACTTGGTTGTTGTGTATGTTGGAGGAATTGGTATCCACTCTTCTATGACAGCTGAGGCACGCACGCTTCTCAAGGGTGATGAGATTTCTGTCACTCTGGGCATAAAAAAATTACACATTGAAGGATTCTCTTTATCTATGATTGAATCTCTTAATCATGGTCAACTGTTAGCTAGAATACCAGGGAAATTCTACTTGACATAAACCTTTTGTTCTCAAAATTGAATAGAAAATGTTTGACTCACATCTACAGGGAAGGTAACCAAGTTGTTGATAGCTTGGCTAACTTGGGGTTCAATTGGAATTTATGCAAGTGTTGGGAGAGGCTTGAGGTGTTACCTACTACTATACAAGGATCAATCCTTGCAAAACAAAGGAAAATAATATTCAATGATGGCTAATAATTTATGTATTAATGGGTATAGGTGGCTCCACTCAACAGGTCCTTTAGTGATATGGATTTGGTTGAGTGGTGGGCGAGGTTAAAATGGGATGTCATGTGGCTTGTTTACTTCCTTACTACATATGGTGGGGCCTTCAACTTTTATGGGTTGTCTTCTCAATTGTATTACACATCTTATCATATCTCATGGGATGCATGTAGTGAGTTATTAATTTCTAGTTTGTTTAATAATTCCAATTTAGGCTATCTTATGATTTTCATAAAATCTTTTGAGTTGTACTTAAAATTTTCAATTCTCCCCCTATAGCTAGCTAGCATGGGGGAATGTGTAACTTTAAAATGGTCCTTGACATAACAGGTACTAATTATCCAATTTTAATTAACAATTGGCTTATCCTATGGTTCTCAGATAAATTCCATAGCCCTATGGATGACATCATTAGAAACACCACTAAAGCATAAAAGTCGTTGGTTTCACAATACATTACCATCCCGCCAGATATGGAAAGAGAGTGGAAAATCGGTGCGGTGCTCTTTAAAAGGATAAATTCATCGCTGGGCAATCACTTCCTTTAACTAACTTCCTGCTCTACTACTTCGGCGCGTGTCGCGGGCTCGCACAGCATGGATGATGGCGGCGAATTGAGTCTAACTTCGAGACGAATGTCTGACCTCGATCCCGAACGTCAATAAAGATTGCGCTCTTGGTCTGAAGCTCCATGGTTCATGAAGAGTCACCGGGCTGGTGGCATCCGCTTTGAGGAATGAAGAGGTTATTAGCAAGGTGATGAGCTTGTCCTATGATGGAAAGAAATATAAAAAAAACACCGAAACACAAGACTTGGAGAGTCTCAATTCCTTCTTTAAAGGTGTCGAGAAGCTGGTTCGGAAGCAGTCTGGTTTCAACCATGAGGCACTACCAAAACCTTGGGACAAGGTGTGTCTTGCTTTAATGAAATATGCTACTTTAGAAGGCTGGTTCAAGGTGTTTTATTTTTACCATTTTCTGTTGTTAAACCACTTTAGGCACAAGATGACCCTCAACTTTTCATTTTTTCTACTCACCTCTCTGTAAAATTTGGTTAAAGAAACCCTTGAGGCTACCACTCTCAACCCAGATGATACACCCCCTTTACCTTTACATCAAGGCCTAATCCTTAGGCTCTACTAATTTCATCTTGCCTTGTGCCCACCCCAACCCATCTCTGTTGTGCGTGTTGAGGAACTAGAAACCCCTAATGTGGCCCCTTTTAATCCTTCCCTTGTTGCCTTTGAGGGTTCTAAGAGGAAAACCCCCACTCCTGAAATTGAGCCCATTTTTGAACTTAAGACCAAACCCCCTTCTAAAAAGAAGAAAAAAAAGAATGGTATGGCCCAGTCTAATGTAGTGGCTAGGTTATGTGAGCTAAAAAATAAACCCATCAAGAAGGATAGCATATCCACTGCCAAGAAGGGGAAAATTTTTTCTGAGAGCCCGGTGGAATTACCGGCCTTTGATAGCGAAGGTAGGAGCGCTGAGGAAAAAGACTCCAAGGGTGATACCATGGTGGCTGTGAGCTTTGAAGTGGGGGTAGAACAAAATAGTCTGAGGAGGTCCCAAAGACTGGAGAAGAACAAAAAAGGTACCTTGGTTGATGAGATTTCTAGTGACTCGGAGTAGACCGGTGGCAGGACTGAAGGAAAAAAAGACACTGTTGAAGAGATGAACGAAGGGTTTGTGGAAGGCACTAGAAATTTTTCGTACATGAACAAGGGGCTTAAGGACGATTCCAATCACTCCTCCGACTCCAGAGCTGGCAAGGAAGTGGAGATCCTGAGTGGGAAGGGCAAGAACGAGGACCCCGGTGTGCTACAGGATTAGGTTGCTAAACTAGAGAAAAAATTATTTTATTTGGTCTGATTCACGGTTAAGATGATCCACAGATCTGTTGTCACTCTGTCTGATGTCATCAAGGAGGAAGCAAATAAAAATTATGAGGGAGAAGGACCCAACTATATTGGGGACGATGTGCTGAATCTCCTTGTCCAGAAATGAGAAAATGTAGACAATTAGTGTTCGGGTATGGGTGGTACTGGTATTCTGATGTTAATGTGTTGTGTCTATGTCCTATGTCCGTTGTTTTGGTTATAGAATTTTTGATAATGTTTTGAACTAGTTCCTTTTTGGCTATTTGGGCTCTCCATGTAAAGGATACAACACCCTACAAATGATGCTTATATAATCAAAAACATAATTGGCTAAAAATTTTAGGGTGTTATGGCCAGATTTTTAGGAATGGATTTTACTCCACTTTGAGCTTTATAAAGTCATCTCATTAAATCTCATAAAATAAATAAAATTTATGTTTTTTTTAAGGGATAAATGCTTTTGACCCAAATATATGAATTAGTGAGGTCACAAATGGGGGACCTCATCCCTAATTTAAGCATTCAACAAATACACCACAACAACTTATCCATCATACTATGCTAGTATTAGCTAAATAAACTTTATCTTTATTAATATAGTGTTCTCATACTTTATTAGGATATATAATATATATATTAAATTAAAAATAAACAACTTGTAATAAATACTTATTTTAATATATAACAATATTATATTAATAATTTAAAGAAATAAATTAATATAAAAAATTATAAAAAGTACAATAATAATGTTCATCTAAAATATAGAACATAACATAGTAATAATCTTATAAATATTAAATATAATATAACAATGATAATAATACTATAAAATAAATACCTATTATAGTAGTTTAGGATTGCAAAAGGGGTTGTTTCATTTATAGATTTAATTTTCTAAAATTTATAATATTATAGAAACATAATAATATAATATAATATATGTTAACAAATATTTAACTAGCTCCCTTCGGGTGTATTTTTCCTCTATGCATCGGCCTGTGCTTCGTAGAGTCAACTCATCCTTTTATCAAGGTTTTTCTCTACCAC
>VDFB02222398.1:0-28357 GCA_007258455.2 Sequoia sempervirens | reverse complement strand
TAGTCAAGGTAAGAAGTTAAATCAGAGACACATGAGATGGGTAGAGTTCCTGCAGAGTTATACTTTTGTTTTGAAGCATAGGAGTGGATATTCAAATAGAGTTGTTGATGCTTTGAGTAGGAGAAGGAATTTACTGATAGAGATGAGAGTGGAGGTATTAGGATTTGATGAGTTGAAGAACTTGTATACGGAAGACCCAGATTTTGCAAAACCTTGGAAAGTTTGTAAAGAACCTGTTTTGGAGGATAGAAGCTAGTGGTTGGATTATTTCATTTAGGAGGATATGTTGTTCAGAGGTAATCAATTGTGTATACCCCAGATTTCAATGAGGGATAACTTGGTGAAGGAGAAGCATAGTGGAGGAATGTCAGGACACTTTGGAATTGGTAAGACAGTGGCATTGGTGAGAGAGAATTACTTTTGGCCACAAATTCATAAGGATGTTTGGAAATTTGTGCAGAGTTGCAAAGTTTATCAAGTTGCAAAATGGAGTAGTCAGAATGTTGGATTGTATAAGCCTTTGATAGTTCTAGAGAGACCTTGGGAGGACATAAGAATGGATTTCATACTTGGATTTCTGAAGACACAAAGAGTTAATGATTCTATATTTGTGGTGGTAGATATATTTTCTAAGATGATACATTTCATACCTTGTAGGAAGACAACAGATGCAGTACATGTAGAAATTTTTCAAAGAGTGGCAGTTGCATGGATTGCTTAGGAGTATTGTTTTTGGATAGAGATGTGAAGTTTGTTGGTTACTTTTGGAGGACACTTTGGAAGAAGTTGAAGATAGATCTGGAGTTTAGTTCTACTTTTCACCCATAGAACGATGGATAGACAAAGGTAGTAAACAAGAGTTGAGGGAATTTTATGAGATGTTTGATTGGAGAGAAGACCAGGAGTTGGGATTTAGTCCTTGCACAAGTAGAGTTTTCTTACAATAATTCAATGAATAGGAGTACAGGGGAGACACCTTTTGAGATTGTTACTAAAGTTCATCCTAGAGGTATATCAAAGTTGAGAGACATCAGAATGGAAGATAAGAGGAGTGCAAAAGTAGAAGAATTTGTAGAACATATGAATAAAGTGCATACTCAAGTGAAACAAAAATTGGAAGACACAAACCAGAAGTATAAGGAGAAAACAGATGAAGAGAGGAGACAAGGAATTCAAAGTTGGAGATGAAGTGATGGTATATTTGAGGAAGGAGAGATTTCCAGTTGGAACATGCAACAAGCTGAAGATGAGGAAGTTTGGACCTTGAATTTTTTTGAAGAAGTTTGATTCAGGAAATGCATATGAAGTAGAGTTACCAGATGGCATGGGTATATTGCCTATATTCAAAATTGTAGACCTACATCAGTATTATGAAGTAGAATTTAGTGAAGAAAATATAGCAGAATTGGAGAATCAATTTCCTAAACAACAACCAAATGAGATTGAGGAGATTTTGGATACCAAAGATGAGACAAAAACTCATGGAAGACAATACAAAGAGTATCTTGTGAAATGGAAAGGTAGACTAGTGGATGATTCTTCTTGGATTTCTTAGGCTAAGGTAGACCGTCTTGGTTTTCCTTTGGACCCAACTAAGTGAGTGACTCACTTTTCAATAACCTCAGATGTCTGATGTAGGAGCATCCTTGGTTCTTGGCAATCTTGCATCAACCAAAATATTTTCTTTCTGTTTTGTTCTTGTTTTGATCTTTCTCAGTTCATGTTGGTGGATTCATCATCTTTGCCCACCAGACCTAGTGGATCTTTGTGTACATCGTGGACATGTTCATTTTCCTTATTCCAAGATTTGAGCATGATTGTATCTTTTTCCAGTAAGTTATTGATTCTGGATCTAATGGTAGTTTCTTGATCAGGCACCAAAATAGTTTTCAAGCCTAGCAGTTAATCCGATCATTTGTGGATCATTTCCATGACTTGTGGATCTTAACAGTGTGATTTTAAATGTTCCTTGGAGTGTCCCCGACCTTTGTTATAGGTCCACACTTTATCTCATGCATTCACGAAGGTGTATTTCAAATTTGAGGCTGACCTATTCATGCACAAGTTATATTTTCTTTTATTGGAGAATGTAATGATCTTTGGTTGATGCGAATGTTTCCAAAATTGAGGATATGATATAAATATTGCAACCAATCATTAGGAGGTAGTAGTGGATTAAGAAGAATTATATAGATTGTATTGGTAGGATTTTCATTCGCATATAGTAGCATATTAGAATGTTGTATTTTTTAGCATGTATTATCAGGTTTGTGAGCCGAATCTGTAAGCCTAGATGTTGTCGGCCAAATGTAACTGAGATATTTGTTAATGAGAATTTTTTAATCTGTATTTTCCTCCATATTCTATGTTGCTTTTGTTGTGTTACTCTTGTTGCATGGTCTGTATTGCTCTTTTTGAGGACCCTCCTACTATGGTTGCATCAACCTAAGTTGTCTTTTCCATAAAATATTTTTCAAGAACTTCCCTAAAATTATTGTCATTTTTAGAGAGATTACAAAATTAATTTGAATAATCTTCCTCTTGAAGTGCAAATTTAATGCACTTCTAATCAATGTTGACCACAATTTAGCTAACTCCTCTTTTATCTCATTGAATCAAAATTAGGAAAGTGGAGTTATCCAATGTGTGTTGATAATTGAGTGGAATGCATTAAAATTCACTTGAAGAGTTGGAATATTCAAATTACTATGTACTCTTTTTGAAAAGGGTAATAAGTTATGGAAGTTTGAGAAATTTTTTTGATGGACAAGAATTTTTTTTGCAATGTGTCGTAGGAAAATTACAAGTTATTAGTCTAGAAAGTGACACTTATGAAGCTTAAAAACTAATAAATAAAATAGTTATTATAGTTCATAGTGGAAAATATACTGTGTTGTAGAGGATATTCATGATAGAATTTACTTGTTTAACTCCATCCATAGCAACATCTCTCAATTTCTTTGCTTGCAGAAATTGTCGTGCAATATGAAACCTCGTCAGTTTTTCCACTTGTGCATTTCCATTTTACCTTTTCTTATATTGTGCACACACCTTCCTTGAATCCTCAAGAGCATGGAGGATCTTTTTAGGAAATACATTAGGTATCTCACTCATACTGCTATGCTTCTTTTCAAGTGTTTTTAGAGAAGAATCATTTTTCATTCCATCCATTCTAGTACCTATTGCCTCTGATTTTGCATTTCCATTTTCCCACTTCAGATAGTGCACATGCTCCTTCATTAACTTCTAAAGAGGAGGAATAATCTCTTCATTCAATAAATTATCTATCTCATTCACTTGGTTTGCTTCTTTCAAGTGTTTTTAGAGAAGATTCCTTTTTGATTACATACTTTCTACTACCTGCTAGTCAATTTTTGCATTGCCATTTTCTGATTGCGCATACTACACATGCACCTTCTTCAACTTCTAAAGAATAGGGAGAATTTATCCACTCAATACATTAACTTTTATCTTTCTCATTCAATGTGGTCTGCATAAGTTTTAAAGGTGATCTTCATTACATTCTTATTGTGTACTAAAAAAATATTTCTCATTACATTCATACATTCTATATATAACTACATGTTGGAAAACACTGGGTGTGTAATTAAATTGAGGTGAGGGGTGACAAACCAATTAGGTTGTTACTACGTTAATTAGAAAAGGTTTTGATTACATTCTAGTGTAGAAGCACCTTGTGCTTCAAATAGGAAAAAATATAAAATTTGGATTTTCATCATAAAGGCATTGTAAAAACATCATGAGAAGACCTATTCTAATGTATTTGAGTCCTTAAATAGGTCTCTAGGAGTTAATTAAGTAAATTGGAAAAAATGTTGCTAAAAATGTAAAAGTTGTCAATAAAGCAAAAACATGTAGAAAGTGCAAAAAATCAAAAGATGAAGAGTCACCTTTATTTAGAAGGTTGCTAGTCAGTTGGAAATGAAAAGGAAAAAGACTAATTGATGTAACAAACTCTATAAAGCATGTAAAGGCGAGGAAAAAGGAAATCATTGAATCTTGAAAACAATTTTGAAATAAAGATTACCTTGTTTTCTAAAAATATTGTTTCCTCTATAATTTTTCAATCTCCTTGAGTTTGTACAACACCATTAAGTTTGGATTTTTGTGCTTTGAATTCATTTGAGTGTAACCTCTTTAGTTAAAGTGGTATTGAGAAGAACTAAGTGAATTAAAGGGTTTTTTGTAGGCTTTTTACTTATAACTGTTTGTAACCCTTAAAAATAGGGTTTTGAGAGTCATTTAAGCTTTGTATCACCATTCCACTGATGGAGATAGTTTTATTGGTGGAATGGGATTTTTTTAGGATGATTTTTGGTTTTTGAAAGTGTGCAAGTGTAGGGAATTCTTGGTGCAAGGGTTTTGATGCTATCTTTTATGGAAATTCTAAGTTTTCCTCATTAAAATGGTGGTTTCAAGCATGATGATGATGATACAACAAGTGTGAAGGTTTGGTGATGATTGAAGAAGCTTTGGAAGACATAATATGACATGTTTGAAGAGGTGGAAAGAGGATTTGAGGTCTATAGTGTTTCTTTCCAATAAACCTCACTCTTTTTGTATTGTCAAGCTTACAATTAAGGGTTTTGAGGTATTGTGTTTTGTGGAGCCTTTTAGTCCATAAAAGTGACTAATTCTTAAGTTTTGTCACTTGATCAAATACTGTTTGAGGCTATTTCATGTTTTGGGGGTGATCTAAGAGCACTCTCTTTGTAAATTTTGCCTAATTTGAGGCTTATTCCAACATTCAGTCAAATTTTCTGATAATTATTGCAAAACAAGTCTATCTGATATTAAGGTATGTAATTGAATGTCAAAATGGGTCCCAAGATATGCTAATATTTTGTACTAGTTCAAAATGGATTGAATGATGCACCCGATTTAGTCAAGTTGTGCTACTAGGGTTTGGATGGTTGTAAGCAAAGAAAGAGTAATTTTGTAGAATCAAAGATACCAGTGATTGTTTTGTGTTGAAATTTCTTAAACAATGATTTTTTTAGTTATATCAATGATTGGAGAGAAGTTTAGAAGGAAACTTTGTTAATTTGATGTTTTGGGCTAGGCTAACCCCAATGTGCAAAATGGTGTTTAACTGCTATAAGTGTAAATCTGTGGTATGGATGATTGTCTTTGTGTTTTGACAGTTCAAGTGATGAACTTATAGGTGTATTGATGGATTGGGAAAGGTCCTGAAATAGGACTTGTTGTCTTGGTGATTTGAACTATGCGAAATCATGATGCAAAAAAGTGTCTAGAGTGCATGAAATTGAAGTTCTAATAAGATAGAGTTATGTAGCAGTATAAATGGTTTGTTTTTGTCAGATAATGAATTTTTATGGTGAGTTTGGATTGGGTGGTGAATCTGGATTACTTATATGTTCTAAAGTATTGTAGAAGTGTAAAAACAAGCAAATTTGATGGATTTTGTTGAAAAGTTAAGTGAATCAATGATGGTTGTTTAATTTGATCTTCTCCATTTGAGTTTGGGTCAAAAGTACACCTGATGTTGGTTGTTGTTGGTAGATGCTTTGCATCACATTCTTATTGTTTTCTAAAATTTTAGGTTGGAAATCATTGGGTGCTATAAAACCTGCAACCAACACACTGTTCTAAAACCCTTTATAATTTGGTATGTTTTTTGTATTCCCCACCTGCAATCCTCCTCGTGCTCATGTAGGCCCAATTTCATCGACCAAATAGAGGTGGGAAAACTAGCTCGACGGTGTCATTATCTTCCTACTACCATTTCCCTAATGTTTGCTCCCATCTACCAATTTCATCACTTTTATCCCCCATCTGGTAGGCCCTCCACTACATCTTCTCATCAAGTTATGTATGTTTCTATGTATCGTTTCATATATTTTTCTATGTACATAGGTGTGTTTTGCATAGAGATTAGTTGTGTCCCATTACATTCTTACTATGTATTAAACAAAACTTTTTCATTACATTCTTATTGTGCATATATAATTGCATGTTGGAAAACACTGGGTGCCTAATCAAATTGAGCCAAGGGGTGACAAACCAATTGGGTTGTTATTGCATTGATCACAAAAGGTTTTGAATACATTCTTACTGTTTTCTAAAATTCTACGTTGGAAAACACTAGGTGTTATAAAACCTGCAACCCACATACTATTCTAAAACCCTTTACAAGTAGCAACCTAATTGCTTAGTCACCCCTTAGCTCAATTTGGTATGTTTTGTGGTTTCCCCACATGCAACTCCTCCCTGTGCTCTTCACCCTTTAGGTTTGAGCATGGAGATTGAAACACTGAGTGTTATCCAACATGTAATTATTTTGTGCATTATCATATTTAACCAATGCGATCACCTGTTGTTTTTTGGTCAAGCGAGGTGATCACCAAGGCTTTCATTGACTTCTTAGCCTTTATTCTTGAATAATTGATGCACATTGTGTTTTAAAAACCAATGTGTCTTGCAATAATCTGTATTTTTTTAGTTCTCTGTATAAGTAATGATAGAAACATAAGTTTGAAAGTGGTGTGTGGTATTTTTCTTGTTTGTCTTGTTTTCCCTTATTGATTATGCAAGTTATGGCCTCTTTCATATGCTAGGAGAGATCAATTTGAGATATATCTAAATGAATGTTTAGTGCTTCACAGTTCTAGTAGAATGAAAAATTGGAAAATATAATTGTTGACATATATTACTAGTGTTAGTGATAGGTTAAATTGGAAATTAAATTCCCATTAAATAGATTAATACATTTATTGCTTGTACAAGATGGCATGTTGCAGTCAACACAACATATAATCCAATAATGGTGAAGTTTGGAATGAAGCAAATTCTTTGTACCATCGAATGTCTTTAACTTTCCAATTTCATGTATCTCTAACACTTGTCTTTCTTTCAGGTGGTTGATATAGGCGAGGAAAAAAAATTGAACAAAAAAAGGGCAAGTGTATTGAGAAGGATGCTTTAGGATATGTGAAGCTTCTACACTAAATATAGGTGATTCTAGTTGTCATAGCTTGAATTGCAATTTTATTGGATAATTAAATTTACAAAATTTATTTTGGATTTATAAGTTCTAATTTATATATAGATGAGATGCTTAGTGTGGGGAATGCAAACAATTTATAGTTTAACTTAAATCAAATAAATGATACATTATTGTGTGTATATAATATCCCAAAATTTTATGTGAATCATGTTTCCTTGTTGAAGTGTGAGTGTTCCATGTGAAATAATTAAAGCATTAGTGAATGGTGATACTACATCCTTTTAATTATCCTTCTCATAATTGATTTATGTTAATTTTAGGATGATTTATGTAACACTACATCGAGGTATCGTTTATCTCCTAAAATAGAACAAGAACCTTTGGATCCTTGGTAATTAGATCAAATTTATTTGGAAAAGAACATAATATTTATGATTTTGCATTAGAGTATTTCTTGTTTTAAATCATATAGCTTTGTTCAATTGTGAAGCATCATTGTATAGTTGGATTTCATAAGGTTGTGAATAAGGAGCATTGTTATTGTAATTATTTTTACTCGGTATAATATACCTTTCAAATTGCAAAGGTGAGGCCATAATAACACGGAAATGGCCATTAGGCTTCCCAAAATTTGTAATGGAATTGTTGTTCTGTAAACACAATGCAAAAGTTTTATAAACACAATGTGTTTTGAAATGTAGAAGACTCTTTACAAATATGAGTTTTCCTTGCCCATTTTGGAGGTTTAGAAACATAATGTGTTGTTAATTGTGCAGACGCTTATGTCAAAAAGATACACCTATGTACATACAAAAATGTATAACTCCATACATAAAAAAAACACATAAAAACATACATAGAAACATACATAACATGATGAGACAACATAGTGTGGGGCCTACCAGATGGGGGATTAAAGTGGTGAAATTGGTAGACAAGACCAAATGTCAAGGAAATGATATGTAGGAGTTAACAATGCCATCAAGTTAGTTTTCCTGCCTCTTGCCGGACAATAAAATTGAGTCCCATGGCTTGTGACAAAAGTGTCATTTTTAGAGTTTTTTTTGGCACACGAAAATTGGAGGTGGACTGATCTGTATGCTTTTGGTTTGGAGCAAGAAGGGTGAAAAAAATATGTGTTTCCAATTTGCATGTTGAAAGTTGAAGGTTGGAGTGCATATGGAGGAGCTAGAGGAGAAAACTGACCAAATCGAGGAGACGGGTACTAACCAATAGTGTTGTAGAGGGTTTTACAACACTCTTTGGGTTGCTTGTTTCTTAACACCTAGGGCTTTACATCATGAATTTTTACAAAACAAAATGAAGTGTGTACTATGAAGTACATTATGTATTGATGGTTAATGAGTCCCCCTTAAATGAGAAATGTGTTATTTGATAAAATAGAACCCCATCTATACATTTGTATATCTTCATTTCAAGACAAAGCTTGGGTATAAGTAAAGGAAGGCTTCAAAACACATTATGTTTCCCAACGTACACTACACAACCAACACCACTGTCAATAAGTTTATTTATTATTTCCAATAATGGAAAGAAATTGGTGTTCTTACTATTTGTAATGCCCACCTACATATACGAGTTTAAAAACTAGAAGGGCTTGGGTATGTTGTGATGTGGAGGATGATAAATGTAGTGTGTTATGAAGCACACAATTTGTTATATACTTGAAATTTAAACACAACAATGGAAAGTGTGATTTTGAAGACATTCATACTATTTTGTAACATTCCATGTTGTAAAATCATATGTGTTAAGAAGCAAGCAACCCACTGTGAGACAACCCCTTACATTTAAACAAAGATATTCAAATAATTGAAAAAACCACATTATGTTTTTCAAAATACAATTATTTTGTGCACTTTTTTTTTTCAATCATGCCAAATTTAAACACAACAATGGAAGGTATGTTTTTCAAGACATTCATACTATTTTGTAAAAATCCATGTTGCAAAATCGTACATGTTAAGAAGTAAGCAACCCACTGTGAAACAATACTTTACATTTAAACAAGGATATTCAAATAACAGAAAAACCCACATTGTGTTTTTAATTAAAACTTTGCTATGTATTTTGTAGACGAGAAAACCTTTAGAAACCCATCAACGAATACCTTGTACATATGGAGTAACATAAATATATAGAAGTTAAAATAAAAATGGTGATCTAAAATGCATGTTTTCAAGACATTCTATAATATGAATGATGAAAGAAATCATGATAGTGTGATGGATGAAGCATTACGACTATAGTAAACAAACAAGAATAAATAAATATGTAAATAATCAATCAAAATATTGTAAAAAAATGAGATGGTATTTTATAAAACATTGAAAGTAATGGTGTATGGGATTATGAGTGGGATGGAAGGATGGGTAAATGGAGGGATGGAGGGGATTCTAAACAAGGACCAAATCATGGTGGGGATAATTGATGATAGATAGAGTTCGATAGGTCATGCTCTCATTGAGATAGATGTGATAATTATTATCAAGAAAATTTTAAAAATGGGATGATCATGTATTTCAACATACAATCAAAGAAAGGGTGTGAGATAATAAAGATAAAAATTTTAAAAAAAAGATAGGAGGTAAATTGATAGATAAGGGGAGTGGGAAAGAATAAAAATAAGGTGAAGTGTTGGTAGATGAGAAAGAATAAAAATAAGGTGAAGTGTTGGTAGATGAGAAATATGATGAAGGAGGTTGTCATGAATAATAAAAAGTGGATGGGATAATTTGTGGAATGAAGAAAAAAAGTGATGTATAAGAAAATGGAGTGAATGATTATAGGTGAAATGGATGAAGGGATGGGTGGGATAATTTTCCTTAAGGAAAATGTCTCCAACCACAAAATATCTGGTATAGATTTATTTATTGTAGTATTGGAAACACCGTCCCATGTCAGCTAGTTCATTATAAAAAGTTTTGCTTCGTTACAACTGAGAATGTAATGATATCCACTTTTTATTTTTTGAATAGCTCTTTGCTATAGTAAAAAAAACATTTCACTTTCTTCATCTGATTAAAACAAATAAAATGCTTACATTATTTCTAGTGTTGGAAAACACACTGTCTCATGCCAGTTATTCTGTCATGAATAGTTTTTGTTTTGTATGCTCTAAAAATGTAATGAATTCCACCTTCAAATTTTAGAACAACTATTTGGTGACATAAATATGGCATTTTCTTTTTTTCATCTCATTGGAACAAATAAAATTCTCACATTATTTTTTGTTGCAAAACACACTGTCCCATGTTAGTTACTTCATTATGAAATGTTTTATTTTGTTACGACTGAGAATGTAATGAAGTCCACTTTTAATTTTTTCAATGACTCTTTGCTACAGTAAAAAAATTATTTCACTTTTTTCATCTAATTAGAACAAATAAAATACTCACATTGATTGCAGTATTTGAAAACACATTGTTTCATGTCACTTATTTTTTCATGAATAGTTTTTATTTTTTATGCTCTAAAAATGTAATAAAGTCCACCTTAAAATTTTGGAAGAACTATTTGTTTTTGATTGATTAAGTAGGGAGAGGGCCTTGACCCAAAAAAAATTAAAGCAACATTACGAGAACAACAAGTGGCAAGAAACAACAAAAAAAGGAAGCCCACCAAACTTCCTCCCTCCCACAAGCAGAAAGCCTAACCAATACCCATTCGATCAAACATTGTAGTTCTACCAACAATATCAATTTTTTTAACCCACTATCAACAACAACCATCATACTTAACTTAATAAACCTATTAATAACTTTCACATTGTCCATGTTGAAACTAAAAATATTATTAGTCTTATAGATAGTATATAAAAGGCCTGAACGACCATTAACCAAAGTTTGAAAGATAACAGAATTGTACATCTAAACAAAAACAAAGAAAAATAACATGAACCATCATTGTTATGCTTCGTCGATCAGTTTCCATGCTATCAAAAAGTCCTCCACTGTGTCCTCCACTACTTCCTTCAACTCCATCCTCCCAGCCAAAGTCCTCCTTCTCATCCGTTGCTTTTTTCTTTTGTTGTTTTTTAATTTTTCCCATTCCAGAAATAGTGGCCATTATAGCCTTCTTCATAATAGCATCAACCACATAGAATAAACTTTTAATATCCTTTTCTACGATTTGAATTTTGTTGTCTTTGTCTTCTTCTTGCATTGCTTCCTCTAAAACTTGTAGTCTTTCCTCAATCTTTCTCTCCTCAATGATTTCAATAACTTGAATTATATACCATCCTTATCCTTCCCTTTCCTCCATTTTTCCAAGGCATTCAACCTTTCCTCCAATTTTTTGACCCTCTCATTACCATCATCTTCAACCTTTTCTTTCTTGTCTTCTAATTTTATTCTCTCTTGACTACCCATAGCGTTACCACTGTCCTCCTCCTGACTCATCTCTTTCTGCAAGTCCTCATGCTTATCCTCATTCTCATTTCCATCATCACTTTCCACTTCTGAATCTTCCTCCTCCACTAGATCCTCACCCAAGTTGTCCAAGACCTCTTCCATGGAAGAGTCATTCTCTACCATCACCTCTTTTTCTTTTCTTTCTTACAGACTGTGGGTGCTTTTCTCCTTAGGGATTTGCAAATTTTTGTTACTGTCTTAACCTTTTGATGTTTCCAAATCCAGTCTTTTAGACCTTCTCCCACCTGGGTTAAATCCTCCCACCTCATTGTCATCAGGAATGGTAATCATATCTAGTTCCTACCCCAATTCGTGCAACAACAATTTCCTCTTCTTTCTAGCCCCTAGGTCCATGGAGTCGTCCCTTCACTTTTTAGGTGTAATAACTAGCATATATTTCCACAAAGCCTCATTAGGTTTAGGAAATTTCTTGTTAGGTTTTTTGGCTGTGGGATGGGGAGTTTCTTCAATAAGCTCAATTTTCACTAAGCTTTGGGGTTTTAGGTTTTCAATCAATTTGAGGGTAGGGTTTCTCTGGAGAGAATTGGCTAAAACAAACTTGTAAATGGCTCTAATGAGTCCTTGGTGTAAAGGTAGGTTGACACCATGAGTTAAACTCTAGTTCAAGGAAGAAAACAAAAAGAATGAAAGATTGATTTTTTCTAGATGTATTATATGGTTGAGGATGGGGAAATGATACCAATGGATAGACTGGTAGCAACCTTAAAGGGTGAACTATTTCATAACTATAAAACAAACATTATGATATGGTGACAAAAGCTTAATTCTAGAATATCTATTTTAAAACCTTTATGCTTTTTCTTTATCTTCAAATAAATTTTCAATGAAATATTGATACTTACCATTATTGACCTTGGCCAATTTCTTTCATTCATAAGCCAATCTCGTAGCCTATGCAATTAACTTTGCATCCACCTTAAACTGAATGCCACCAAAATTAAACTTGCCATCTCTCCAAGCATTGGAAAATTTGTAGCTTAGTTTTTCATTATAGACCTCCATAGCAGCAAAATAAGAAGTGAAACCTACCCTCTTAAAGAGACCCCAAAGTTCCTCATTGTTTTGAAGTGACTCATATTTATGGGGTTCTATTCCTTCCTCAGACTTCCCATGGTGCTTTCTTGACTCTATAAATTTTTGGGCACAAGCAGGAAATCTCTTCTATGGCCTTCGTCATTCTCAATGATAGCTACAGACAATTCAAATATCTCATTATGAATGGCTACTCTATGACTGCTCATTTGAAACATTAACGACTTAGGGTTTTTTCTCCAAAGTATTGAAGAACTAAAGCCTCGATTGTCACCTTTTCGCATATCATCATTAATAATAGTGACAACTCGGCCTCCCTTTCTTACAATGATAACACCAATTTTAAAATTTCTTTCATTTTCATTGTACACATGAGTCCATCCATCAAATCGGGTATCAATCTCTAGATTTTTCCTCATGCCATTTATTTCCTTAATTAAATTCATCTTGTCAAAGTACATAACTCTGCAGCCCAGCTGTCCTTTCTAATTTTGGCCTTTCCTCTCATCGAGGCTTAACAATCCTTTAACAACGTGCATCCTTCCACACCCTGTCAGCTTTCCATCATGCATCCATTTGGTCCACATCATCACTGGACCCCTCCACCTATCACTTTTATCAATGATTAACATTTCCATCTATTAATGTTATGATTTGAATATTTCTTCCTCCAGGTCTATCAACCATCATAATTTCTTTAATTTGGTCGGATAACCTAGAAAAGTTCCAAAAAATTAAAATATCCTAATTAACTCCTAAGTTGGCCATAGCATCCATGGCCTTATTTCCTTCCCTTAAGGAATGGCATATTTTATAGTGTTGGATATCTTGTATCATACATTTACAATCTTCCAACAGATCCTTGATTTCCCAAGGGGGTTTGAGTTACACCACTAAGATAATCAATTATAAACTTAGAGTCTCCTTCTATCACGACTTTTCTGCACCCATTCTCTCTAATATATTTTACTCTGATCCAAACATCGTAAGCTTCAACATAGTTGTTCATTGTTGTTCCTAAGCCTTTGTTGTACCTTGCTAGAAAGGTTCCTTTATCATCCATGATCACACCCCTAGTAGTAGCCTATCCTGTATTTCCTTTTGAGCAGCCATAAAATTTGCACTTAACCCATCCTAGATCTGAGGGGATCTAGATAGTATTCATTCTTATGAGCTACTTCATCCAATTAATTTCCTTTAAGCCATGGGAAAACCCCCATAGTTTTTTTATACTTAGTTCTTGTTGTGTTGGCCCTTTCTTAGGCCTAGCTATATGAGCAACTTTCCAAATTTTCTTGAATTTTTCTTTTTACAATCATACATAGTTCCTTGCTTGTCCTTGTTGTATCCCTAAACACCCTGTTATTTCTTTCTTTCCACAAGCCCCAAGCAGAGAATTGGGGGACTTGTTCCCAAAGGTATTTAATTATATTATGGGAATAAGGACAAAATCTCCATCCATCCACAAACATTTGAACATTGGTTGAGAAGACCCAATCCACCTTCAACATATTAAGAAAGAAAGCCCAAAATTCTTGAGCATGAGAACATTGGAAGATTAGATGAACAATAGTTTCCTCTTCTTCATTACAAAGACTACACCTATTGACAAGATATCAACCTCTTTTCTTTAGATTGTCAATAGTAAGGATCTTACCATGAATAACCATCCACCAAAAACAATTTATCTTCAAGATTAATTTTTTTCTCCAAACTTTGAGCCAGTCAAAAGATCCTGAATTTTGGTTTTGCTACATTATGGAATCATAGGAAAATTTGACAGAGAACCTACCACTAACACTTTTAGTCCAAATCCATTCATCCTTTCTATTTCTTGAGTAAAATTTAGGATTTCCAATTTGTTCCATAAGCCGATCTAAAGCAACATCTCAATTTTTTTGTTTGCTTCCCCTTAAGCTGACATTATTTAGGTAGTCTTTGAATCCTATCCATCTGGGTTTTGAATATTCCCAAGCTAAGTAATTAGAGACTTTTTTTCCAATACCTCTTTTCAATCTGAATCTAATTTGTTGGATGTATTTAGAAGTCAACAAAGGGGTCTGTGTGGAACTGATATCATCCCAAAAATAAGTATTTAGCCCATTTCCTACCCTTATCTTTGCTCCTCTAGTCAAGATTCCTTTTGTTTTGAGAAGATTATTCTAGAACACAAATCCATGTGGAAGCTCCTTCTTCCTAATAAAATAGTTGGCATCCTTATTTCTAAGATATTTTGCTTTCAATATTTTGGCCCAATCCTTTTCATCTTCTAGAAGGAACCAACCCATTTTCACCACCAAAGCTTTATTGAAAAGTTTTAATTGTCTGATTCCTAATCCTCCAGCTTTCTTTGAAGCACAAACCTTTTCCCATTTGATAAGTGTCATTATTTTCTTTTCCTCTACCCCTGACCATCAAAATATTCTTTGAATTGTTTCAATTCTCTCAACTATGTATGCTGGGATATGAAACATAGATAGGTACTATACTGGTATGTTTTATAGTGAAGCCTTTAAAAGTTGAATTTTTCTAGTTAGGCTTAACAATTTACCTTTCCAACTAGCCAATTTCCTTTGGAATTTCTCCGCTATATAGTTCCAATAGTTGTTGTTTGGTTTTCAAGAGAAAAGAGGTAAGCCCAAGTAGGTAGCAAGTAAATCTGTCTCCTAGCATCCCAAGATTCTTATAACTTTCTCTTTCATAGTAGGGCTGCAATTAAAAAAAAAGATCTTTCTTTTTTGATAGTTTATACACTAGCTAGAAAATTTTGCATATTTGTCCAGAATAGATCTCCAATTTTTAGCTTCGACCATGGAAGCTTCCCCCATAAGAATAGTATCACCAACAAACTATTGATATGAAGCAGGGGGTAAGGAAGATGCAACAAAAAACCTTTCAAATTTTTATTATTAAGTTGTTTTTATATGTTTTTCCCTAAGGCCTCAACCACAATAACAAACAAGTAAGGAGACATTGGGTCCCCTTGTCTCAAACCTCTCCCAGGTGAGAAAAATCCATGGGAAATTCCATTAATTAGAATTGAATACTTTGGAGAAGTGACACAAACTTTTATCAAATTAAAGAATTTCCCAGTGAAGCCAATTTTTTCAAGAACAACAAATAAAAAATTCTAGGAGACCTTGTCATAGGATTTGGAGATATCTAATTTCAACACCATGCTTGGTTTTTTACTGTACTCCATAGAGTGCAAGATCTCATGACTATATATTGTTGCATCCAATATTTGTCTTCCTTGCACAAAACCCTTTTGATTTATCACAATTAGTTTTCCCAGAACCAATTTTAGCCTATTAACAATGATTTTCGATCAAATCTTGTATGTTGTGTTACATAAACTTATAGTTCTATAATCATTCATTGAAGCAACCTCATCAGTCTTGGGAATAAGTGTTAAAAAAGTAGTATTCATTTGATTCAAGAGTTTTCCTTATATGAAGACATCCTTGACCACAATAAAGAGGTCTGAGGACAATAACCCAATAAATTGGAAGAAACTAGGGGGAAATCCATCTAGTCCTAGTGCTTTGAAAGTACTAATGGAGAAAATAACTTCCTTTACTTTTTTCATGGAAACAATATTAGTTATTTCTTTCAGGTCTTCCTTAGTAATGATTTTAGGTATAACCTGCAACAATTCCTTGAGATCCTGATTATCAATTTAGGGGGCTTGGGATAGTTTGAAAAGAAAGAAAACATCTCCCTTGCAATTTCTTCTTCCCCTTCCAGTTGGGTGCCTTTTGATGTGGTTAGGGATCTTATCCTATTTCTTCCTCTGTGCTTTAAAGTAGAATGGTGATTTTTTTTTTGTGTTTTTGTCTCCTTCCCGAAGCCACTGAATCCTAGACTTCTGCTTCTAGAAAATTTCCTCCTTACTTATTTTGTGCCATTGAGCTCTCAACTCCCTTTCTCTAGTATAGATATCATCATCACAAGTTCCAGTCTCCATTTGATCTTGAATTTCCTTAAATTTTAAATTCAATTCTTTCATGGTGGTAAAGATGTTCCCAAAGGTGTATTTGTTCCACCCTTTGACCTTTTCTTTGATTATTTTTAATTTCTATGTTAGCCTAAACATCGGGGTTCCAGCACAAGGTAAATTCCACCATTCCTCAATTAGTGATTTAAATTTCGGGTGGAGGGACTACACGATTTCATATCTAAAAGGATATTTTTTTTAATCACTCTGTCATCCCATTCCAAAAGAAGAGCATTATCATCAGACCTTGTTCTAGGAGAGGTTGAAAGTGAGAGATTTTGCATTATATTCTAGTTAGAGGATATCAAAAATCTATCTAGCTTAACTTGGATGAGTTGATTGCCTTGTCTCCTATTTGTCCAAGTGAAGAGAGATCCAGTAAGAGGTATGTCTAATAATATGACTGAATCAAGAAAGTTTGCAAGATCAATATTACTATTTGAATAATCAGTTAAACCTCCTTTCTTTTCAGATGGGTATAGTGGGGAGTTAAAATCTCCTCCAAGAATCCAAAGCTCATCTTTGTTGTTTTACATGAATCCCTCCAGCCTCTTCCATAGCTCCAGTCTATCCAATCTCGAGTTAGGGGCATAAATATTGCCCAGGTTCCAATTAATGGAGGAGTCTCTGTCCTCCATGCTGACTAAGAGACTATTATTATTATTGTATTTTAGTTTTCCATTGAACCTTGAAGAATTCCAGCAAGTAGCAATCCCTTTAGAGGCACCATCTACATCACTGACTTCAACACTAGCTTCCAACCAAAGCCACTTCAGGGTTTTCTCAAAACTTTCCTTTTTCATCTTAGTTTCCTAGATCAAAAGGGTATCTTGCTTCACCTCAGCTAAGCAAGGTTTAAGAACATGTTGTTTATAAGGGCCATTTAGACCCCTAACATTCCAAGACAAAATATTTATTGATCAATTTAGAAAAAAGAGTAGCATTAGGCTGATACTACCCCCGATGGGAGTCTTTACTCCCTTAATTCTTCTTTGTTTTGTTCTTTTCTAGGGAATCAAGAGTTTTATGTTTCCTAGCCACCACATCCTTTGTTTTTTCTTTGATTCTTGTTTCCTTTAACTGGGGTCCACCTTGTTTTCTATTTCCTCTTACATCTAGTTTTTTCTTCTTTCTCGATTTGGTGTTTTATCCATCCTTTTTCATCTTCAGTTTGTGGTGTGTATTCCTTCCCCAAGTTAGATTCTTGAGTTGGAGTCAATAGATTTTCCTTATGGCTTATTATTTCCCCTTCTTCCAATGGCTCATTTAGTTGTTTTCCCTCATTTTCAAAAGGAAAAGCCTACTAGTTCTCCAAAAAAGGTGTGGTTGTTGGTTCCTTGGTAGCTTCAAAGAAGAACCTTTCCAGATTTTCTTTTGGGTCATCCTTCTTTGGGGTTTTTTCATCCCCAACATCTTCTTGATCAAATTCAAAGGCTTTTTATGTGAGTAGCAAATATTTATTGTGTGTTGAAGTTTCAAGGTCCTTTGATATGTTCAACAAGGTCATATCCCTCAAAGAGTCACTCATTTATGTGTCTATTTGATGTATCTTCATATCAAGCAGAGCCTTGTTACAAGCATCTTGCAAATGCCCAAATTTATTACATCCTTGACAGAACATCGCAGTCCTCTCATATTCCAAAGGATGAACCCATTTCCCAAACTTAGATTTTAAGGTAACAAAAGTGGGTAGAACTATGTTAACCTCCACATTCACACAAATTTTGGCATATACTAATCTAGATTTATGGAGAGTTACTTTGTCAATAGTAACCAAAGAATTGAAGGATTTTTTTATCCCCTTAAAAACCTTATCATGCCAGAACTCAAGTAGTAACCCAAGAAGTCTAACTCAGGTTGGAGCAACTTTTCCCAAGTCAACAAAGGCATCAAATCCTGGCTTCCACTTGCATAAAGACAATATTTTTGAAACCTTTGTCAAAGGCCCATGGTCCCCCCGTGAGGACCTTTAACATGTCCTTAGGAATGATAAAAGTAAAAAATAAAAATTCATTTAAGTTTCCAAGTGTTAGAGGCCCACTTTTGTACCTGGTCTATATTGGGATGTCCAGCTAAGAACTTCCCCACCAGAGACAACTTCAAACCCTCCAGATCATCGTTGAGGATTACATCTAGGAAATCCACCTTGTCCCCAACCATAGTGCAAAAATTCAACATTGACTTCTAAGGTGTCTTGGCTAAGATTTGACTCCCCACAAGTTTTTCCACATAGGAGGCCGCATGGGCCTTAGAGCACAATTTTTTCTTGGCCCCGGGAGAAAAAACAAGATTATTCAAACCCCTAGGCAACAGAATAAGCAATGTACCCAGTGAGTTCGTGGTCCTCCTAATCAGGAAAGCAACACTATTCTAGGAAACAACAGGCTGATTTGGTGCGAGAGATCTGATGGGTCCCCTGCCATGCTGATTCATCGAGTTTTAGAGTAGCAGACATTCAAAATTTGTAGAGAGCACAAAAGCTTGGAGAATCCTTGAATTTGTTATTTACTTTTTTAAAATGTTTTAAGATGTCAATGAAGAAGAACTATTTGTTGACATAAATATGACATTTCCTTTTTTTCACCTGATTGGAAGAAATAAAATGCTAACATTGTTTGCTATTGGAAAGCAGATTGTCCCATGTCAATTAGTTATGAAAAGATTTTGTTTCATTAAGTTTGTTGTTTTTTTGATTCAACATTTTAATATTTCCATTGAATACGAAGTTTATTCAAGTTGCAGATTTTTGTATTTAAATTTTGGTTTTGAATATTGATTGTTGAAAATGTAGTGTAGAGAGCATACGATCTACATCAACCACACATTAGGATGATAAGGAAAATCATTTCCTAATAGGATGACAAGGAAAATCATTTCCTAGTAGGCAAGTGAAGGATGCACTTTGGTTTGTGTTTTAATTGGAAAAGAATTCACATCTTTTTCAGACCATTCAAACTTAGCATACATAATCAGAATTATGTTAATTTGACAGCTTTGTAAATGTCAAAAGTTCTTGGAAAAATAAGTATAAATATATTTTTTTCTATTTCTAAGAAACATTTTTCATGCTTCCACCCTTGATTTAGGCACATATAGATACTAATGAAGATGAAATATATTTTCTTTGATTGTTAAAGGAATAGTGGTGCATGGTCAATCATTTTATACCAAGAGTGGTGCATATATCATGGGGTTATAAAGTCATAAAATACATATACAAGATCATATGTAATAGATAACTAATCAATACATAAAAATAAAAAATTATTTTTCTTATGATAACCATAGTGTGTTATGTATTGACTGTCCATAAATATTTGAAAGAACATTGTAAATATATAATATGGCAATGAATGTGAGACAATAACTAATGACATCAAAATGCTATTGATATTGAATACAATCATATAGAAAATCTCTAAAAGCTTTGCAAACATTTGTGACTAAAATTTTCATAAATGTTCATTATAACAATTAAATAGTTTCTAAACACTATCAACTATGTCAACCATTTATGGATAGGTATAATTTATGCATTCTCAATATTAGGAAGGATTTGACACACTCTAATTATCAATGTAAAATTCACAACATACAATGTAGACACCCTGTAATTTGTATGTATCAACTTGAATGATGGTCTGACATGGTGGACCTCAAACTTGACAATGTGGTCGAATTTGAACATGACCAGTAACCATTCCTCCACATGACCCATGTAATTACTAATTAAAGATTCTCCTTTAAGGAATCTCATAAATTGCATGCTCAGCTCATTCGAAAGATTGTGCATGTGAATGATTATTGTTGATGTAATGCATATCTTCTAGATGCATCTACCTAGGAAAAGCTCTCAAATTTCTCAGTAAAGAGACATTGACTAATCACATAAAATTGCAATCTCTATTTGTAGATTGTAATATTTAGCGTACATGCTCATTTTTTCCCATACACCAAAGATGTAGTTAAAGAAATGAACATAATTATGATAGTTGACATCACTATGGTTTGATCATTTTCTATCAATTCTTTTTAACATCTTTTCTCACAACCTATACGGGAGACTCAATTACTCAATCTAAGCAAGAATATTACATGGAATATATGGGTGGTAGTTGATCAACTAACTAAAGACCCATGGTTTTGAATTGTATGACATCTTTTATACCTGTATCAAAGAAATTATTAGATTTATGTAATTGGTCAATGTCTCTTTACCAAGAAATTTGAGACCTTTTCCTAACTGGATGCATCTGAAAGGTATGCATTAAACCAATAGTAATCATCTGCAAGCACAATCTTCTGAACGAGCTGAGTATGAGGTTTATGGGATTCGTTAAGGGAGGATTTCTAATTAGTAATCACATAGGTCCTATAGAGGAATGGTCATTGGTTGTGTTCAAATTCGACCACATTGTTAGGTTCGAGCTCCACCATGTCAGACCATCATTCAGGCTAATACATGAAAATTACGAGATGCCTATGTTGTATGCTGTGAATTCTATCTTAACAATCAGAGTGCATCAAATCCTTCCTAATACTGATAATACAAAAATTATACATGTTCATAAATGGCTGACATAATTGACAGCGTTTAGAAACTATTTAGTTATTATAATGAACATTTGTGAAATTTTTAGTCACACATGTTTGCAAAATTTTCAGAGATTGTATATATAACTATATCCAATATCAATAGCATTTTAATGTCATTAACTATCGTTTCACACTCATTTTCATGTTATATATTTATAGTGTTGTTTCAGACATTTATGGACAATCAATACATAACACACTGGTTATTATAGGCAATATGATGTTTCATTTTTATATATTGATTAGTTATCTATTACATATGATCTTGTTTCCTTTGATTTGGCATGACTTTATAACCCCATGATATATGCACCGCTATTGGAATAAAATGATTGACCATGTACCACTATTCTTTTAACAATCAAAGAAAATATGTTTTATCTTTATTAGTACATATATGTGCCTGAATCAAGAGTGGAAATGTGAAAGATATTTCTTAGAAATAGAAAAATATATATTTCTACTTCCTTTTGTAAGGATTTTTGACATTTACAAAGCTTTCAAATTAACATGATTTTGATTATGTATACTAAGCTTGAATGGTCTGAAAAAGATGTGAATTCTCACTTTCCTATTAAGAAATGATTCTTCTTGCCATTCTAATGCTTGGTTGATGTAGATTGTATGTTCTCTATGCTACATTTTCAGCAATCAATACTCAAAACCGAAAATCAAATACAAAAACTTGCAACTAGAATAAACTTCAAACAACAACAAATACACTATGTTCTCTACAAATATGTTTTCAATCAATACTCAAAATGTTAAAATGTTGAATAAAAAAAACAACAAACTTAATGAAAAAAAAAATTTATAACGAACCAAGTGACATGAAATAGTATGTTTTCCAACAATAAATAATGTGAGCATTTTATTTGTTCTAATCAGATGAAAAAGGGGAAATTCCATTTTTTTGTCATCTACCAACACTTCACCTTATTTTTATTCTTTCTCACTCCCCTTATCTATCTATTTTACCTCCTATCTTTTCTAATACAATTTTTATCTTTATTATCTCACACCCTTTCTTTGATTATATGTTGAAATACATGGTCATACCATTATTTATTTATTTTTATAACAATTATCACATATATCTCAATGAAATCATAACCTATAGAACTCTATCTATCATCAATTATCTTCCACCATGATTTGGTACTTGTTTAGAATCTTCTTCATCTTTTCATTTGCATGTCCTTCCATGTCACTCATAATCCCATACAGCCTTACCTTCAATTTTTTATAAAATACCATCTCATTTTCTACACATGTATCTATTCTTGTTTGTTTACTATAATCTTATTGTTTACACATGTATCTATTCTTGTTTGTTTACTATAATCTTAATGCTCCATCTATCACACTATCATGATTTTTTTTCATCCTTGATATTATGGAATGCCTTGAAAATATGTATTTTAGATGACTATTCTTATTTTAACTTCTATATCTTTATGTTACTCTATATAAATTTTTCACTACAAAATAATATATGTTGAAGTGTCAGGGAAAAAAATGTTCAATCTACAATAAAATTTTCTTTGTATTATTTATGAAATCAATAAATATACATATAAAGTTTTTCTATACAATTTTAATTCTAAAAACAATAGATATACCAATGAAACTTTTCTTTGATATTTTATTTTTGAAAATAATAAATAGACATATGAAGCTCTTCTATGTTTTTTTTATTCTAAAAACAATAAATATACTATACGTATGAAGCTTCACAAATGAATAATACAACTTTTTTTTTCTTCCAACATAAGATGAATACATAATTCCTTTCTTTCTTTACAAACATTCTTTATTTCAAGATGAAAAATATTTAGTTACAACATATGTAAGTAGAGAAACTTCAAAATACAAGGTTTACATGAGTTCCCTTTTTATTTTCTTTTTCTTTAAAATTGTATCAAACCCAATACTTGACTAAGATGGTGTACACAAACTTTTTACAATCTTTCAAAGTTAAATCATCCAACCCAAAAGGGTAAGTTTCTTTTGACATATTAACAATAATATTATCCTCCAAGAACATAGCCACTTCCTAGGACTATGGGCTTCTTCCAAAACCTACAATTTACATGCATTTTTTTAACCTACAAAAGACAAAATTCCTCTAGCGACTAATGGGGAACTCACCTCCCAACTTCTATTTGAAAAATCAATCACCCCTAAGCTAGGAGACAACATGGGAACTAGGTACATACAAATCCAAGTTCAAACAACATTCAAACACATATTTTGTACACAAAATTTTTTCACACCCACCCAAGAGGATTTTCACATAACATATGATTCACCATGAACCCAAAATAGGGAATGGAGGGTGGACTACGTAGTCCATTTTAGAAACTAAAAATGTAAACACCATGAATAATCATCACAAAGTATCAACCCTTCATAAACAACCCTTTCTTCTTATTTTTTTATCCATCCAAACCATCCTTCATAGTTCACAAAACATATGGGTATTCATAACCCTCTTTTTAACCTCTCATTTTTAAGGAAGAATAACATGTTCCCATGGAGGTTCCTACCTTGAACCATTTCCAACTTAACCTGATGCTCTACTCAAATTTGAGTGAGTCTATCTTATTACAATAATATTATCCTCCAAGGACATAGCCACTTCCCAACACTATGAGCTTCTTTCAAAACCTACAATTTGCATGCATTTTTTTGACCTACAAAAGACAAAATTACTCTAGTGGCCAATGGGGAGCTCACCTCCCAACTTTTGTTTGAAAAAATAATCACCCCCAAGCTAGGAGACAACATGGAAACTAGGTACATACAAATCCAAGTCCAAACAACATTCAAACACACATTCTGCACACAAATTTTTCACACCCACCTAAGAGGATTTTCACATAACATATGATTCACCATGAACCCAAAATAGATAATGAATGGTGGACTACACAGTCCATGTTAGAAACTCAAAATGTAAACACCATGAATAATCATCACAAAGTCTCACCTCTTCATAAAAAACCCTTCCTTTGCATTTCCTTATCCATCCAAACCATCCTTCACAATTCACAAAACATATGGGTATTTATACCTCTCTTTTTAACATCTCATTTTCAGGGAAAAGTAACATGTTCCCATGGAGGTTCCTACCCTGAACCATCTCCAACTTGAACCGATGCTCTACTCAAATTTGGGTGAGTCTATCCCATTACAACCTTTTTTTCCCAACAACATAACACAAAATCAGAGTTTAAAGGAAATAATTTCAAACACACCATACATAACTTGTAAATTAAAAAAATAAAGAAGCACAAAGTGTAATGATCCTACCTCAATCCAAATTTAGGAATGATGTATTAAGGGTGAACACAACTCCTCCTCCAAGCTTCCTCTCTAATATTTCAAACCCAAATCCAAAAACACAAAAAAAAAATCAACTTCAAAAACAAAGAATGTCAAAGAGAAACCTTTAAAACCCTAGTGTTTGGTTTTCCTTATAGGAATTCAAGATTGAATTCCTTTGAATAGGGAAGTCACACTTGTCACTCCTTCATTCACTCTCCCAAGCACACTCACTCATGTGTGATAACTTGAGAGACTTCCAAGACAACTTGGAGAAGTGAGAATGCAAAGAAACTAGTCCTCATCCCACTTCCCAAAACCTTATTTTCGTCAAAGCTCTTTAAAACCTCAAAAAAAGCATCCAATCATGGGATTGACCCAAAATTTTGACTTAGGGACCTTAAACTTATAAAAACACTTAAAAATCATAACTTTTTAACCCCCAAAAAGTGTTTTGAATGTCAAATCCAAATTTGTCCATTTTGGTGGACAACTCACCACTTAAATGGAATGACATGACAATTAAAATCAATTTACAAACATTCATAATTTACATCACGAATAAAATACATTACGTAACATAACTATAATCCCTTCAAATAGACTATAGTTTGGTTTTACTAGTTAATTTACTCAAGGTTCCCAAAGGTTGTCTCCAATTTCATTGGGCATGGAAGGTGTACTTGTACACTCAATGCACAAGTTAATCCATCCAAATAAATTATATATATAATAATCAAAACAATTAAATCACAATTTCATATACAAAAGTCTCCTAATTTACATAGCATAAAAATCTCAAAATCATAATTGAAAAAATCAATAACCATATATCATACCCAATTCTTTTTACCTTAATTTCATATTCATCAAATTACAATATAGTTCATTTATATCACATATTTCATCCATTCATCATTTCAAAATTCAAATTAAACAACCTCGGTAACTAGCATAAAATTAAGTCAATCATAACAGTAAGCTAACTAAGCATGTAACATAAACATAATCAAATCATCATAAAAAATCAAATGTCTAAATATTATGTTATCAATGACATCTCTAAGAATAGTTGATAATCAAAGCTCAAAAATAGTTTAAATACTGGGTGTATCATAGGGGTAGGCCTCACACACCTCTATGATACATCTAATACTTAGAATATTTTGAGTTTTGATGATTGACTATGTCTAATGATACCATGAATAACAAGATTTGATTTTATATGATGATTTGATTATGATTATGCTACATGTTTAGTTAGCTGACTATAATGATTGACTTAATTTTATGGTAGTTACTAAAATTTAATTTGAATTTTAAAATTTAATGATGAATAAATGAAATGTGGTATGAATGAATTATGTTGCAATTTGATGAATATAAAAATTTAAGGTTAAGAGAATTAGATATGTGATTAACGATTTTTCCAGCTATGTTGTGAGATCTCTATGCTATGTGAATTATGAAACTTGTGTGAAAGAAATTGAGATTCAATTAGTTTGGTTAGTATATATATATGATTTATTTGAATGGATTAACATGTGCATCGAGTGTGCATATACATCTTCTATAGCCAATAGAATCAGAGACAACATTTAAGAACCCTAAATGAATTAACCAATGAAATTGAACTATAGTCCATTTGCAGGGACTATAGTTTTGTTATTTAATGTATTTTATTCATGATGTAAATTATGAATGTTTGTAAATTGATTTTATCTCCATGTCAGTCCATCTAAAAGGTGTGTTGTCCATCCAAATGGACAAACTTGAATTTGACTTTTTATGCACCTTTTGGAGGTTAAAAAGTGGTGTTTTTTAAGTGTTTTATGGGTTTAAGGTCCATAGGGAAGATACATTTTTAGCTCAAAATCTTGTGTCAATCTCAAGATAGGACACTTTTTTTGAAGCTTTTATGAACTTTGACAAAAATAAGGTTTTGAAAAGTGGGATAGAGACTAGTCTCTTTTCATTCTCACTTTTCCAAGTTATCTTAGAAGACTATCAGAAGACTATCAAGTTCTCATACATCGATGAGTGTGTCTGAGAGAATGAATGGATGAGTGAAAAATTCACTTCTTCATTCAAAGCCTAGATTCAAACTTGAATTCCTATAAGGAAAAATAAAAACTAGGGTTTTGTAGTTCTTTTTATTTAATTTATTTTTTAGAGCTGAATTTTTTATTTTTGGGGTTCTTGGATTTGAGACTTGGGAGATTAAAAACAAGTTTGGAAGAATAGGAGTTGTGCTCACCCTCAACACATCCTTCTTAAGCTTAGATTGAGGTAAGTTCACCACACTTTTTGTTTCTTTATGATTCAAATTGCAAGTTTATGTGTATGTAACGATGTATTTGAATTTCTTTCTCTTGACCTTTGATTTTGTGACTTTTGTTGGAAAAAAGGTTGTATATCAATAGAATCACCCCAAATTTGGGTAGTGCATCCCATGTTGGGGATAGGTTGAGGTGGGAACCTCCATGGGAAATTTTATAATACCTCCTTAAAAAGAAAAAAGGTCAAAAAGAGGGGTATGAGTACCCATATATGTTTGTGAAATGTCAAAGATAGATTTGGTGAATGCAAAGATGTGAAAGAAGGGTTGTATATGAAGGGTTGAAAGTATGTAATGGTTGCTTTTCGTATTTATATTTCTTGAGTCCCCAAATGAAGTGTGTTGTTCACCCTCCATTCCCCATTTTGGATTCATGATAAATCCTTAAGTTATGTGAAAATTTGTTAAATTGATGGGTGTGAAATTTTGTGTGTATTATGTGTGTTGAATGTTATTTAGTTTGATTTGTTTGTACCCAATTCCCATGTTACATTATAAATTGGGGGCAGTTGGTTTTCCAACTAAAGGTTAGGAGGTGAGCTCCTCTATGGCCATGATAAAAGATCCTAGTATGTGTTTACTTATGCAGGTTTGGTGAATAACTGTGAACAAAACTATCATTGAAGGAAATTCGTGTCATTATCTTATGTTACTTGTAGATGTGAGAGTATTGTGCAAACCCCCATCTTGGAGGGACTTAGAGTGTTTTGAGGTTATAACTATTTGGAAACTCCCTTGTGAAAAGTTGTCTCATTTTTCTTTTCTTTTTGTTTTTTTATGTGTAAATTATATTACAGATAAATAACCTATGTCGTATTTATGAAAAAAAAATCTTATATGTACAAAGAATAAGAGCAAATGAGTATTTATTTTGAAAAAGAGACTTTCATATTGCTAAGGAAAAGCAATCTATTCCATTGTCACAGAAGTATGCCTTATATGTATGTGTGTATGAAAACAATTTAGTACAAGAATATATTTCAATATGTTGAATTTTTTTAAAGCTTCATACCCACTATTGTATACTAGCACTTGCAGCAGAAGAGGGTGCAAGGGTTACGCCGATAGAAAAGTATATGTAAGTTAACATGTTAATAAGACATATTCTTTATTTTGCTTTATGGACTGAAACTTAAAATATAAAAATATATAGAGAACATCTTTGACATGTTTTGCACACCGAGGACAAGACAACCTAAAGGCTTGTTCAATCTAATTTATATCAATTAAACCCTCATTCAATGAAAAAAAACAAAGACGACAGACTACAAATATTAAATGACATTTTGATGTTGTAAAAGTTCACCACTTATTGTCCCTAGTGATTTGTTTCATTTCCTACAAATTAGAATTCAAAAGTGAAGTCCTCTTGTAAAATATATTGTGAATGTAAACCATTTCTTTAGTGAAGAAAAATTAATTATTGCATTAGAGTAAACCATGGAAAAGATCATGATAAACAAACTCAACTTCATTCTCACAATTCCAACTCAATATGTATTCCTTATTCGATTTCTTTTAAGACAACTGACTCTAACAAAAAGACAAAACCTCATATTGGCTCTGTACCCTTTTTCTTCATATTTGCTCTATTATTAATATTGCTAGAAAGAAACAATTTTCTT
>VDFB02222396.1:69245-96265 GCA_007258455.2 Sequoia sempervirens | reverse complement strand
TGACATTCTTGTTTCTCCTCTTTGAATCTCTCGTTCCGAGACTGTATTTGCAGGGGTAACTAGGTCAATCTGAGGGCCACAATATCAATCCCTGCTCTTCTCGGATAGAGAGTTGTGAATTGATTTGCAAGGACTCATTATTGAGTATCCTCGCATGCAAGGATTCATAGAAGTATAACATATTTTCAGTTATACAATCATAAGAGCATAAGTGTGTGTGTGTGAGTAAGTTGTGACAATAGTTCTTCATTGTGTTGAAGGCAGTGAGCTAAAGGTTTCGGTAATCCTATAGATGTGTGTTAATTGATGTGGTGTATCTTTTGTTCTCTTTTGTATCTATAAGCAATGAGCCTTCCTATTGGACAGTGAGTCCTTTCTGTAGGTAGTGAGCCTTTGTACTTGGATAGTGAGTCCTCTTTTGGGAAGTGAGCCTCTGTATTCAATTTATAATGCTTGATATGGCGAGTTAACCCTCAACATGGTTTTTCCCTCATTGGGTTTTCCACGTAAAAATCTGGTGTTCATTGTGTTGATTTACTTTCTGTTATTTTTGTTTCATGCTCTTACTGAATAACATAATAGTGTTGTTGTGGAATAAATAAGTGTTGAGTTTTAAGTTTGAATTTTGTGACAACTGATTCACCCCCCTCTCAGTTGTCTTGTTCCTGTTTAACAATTGGTATTAGAGCTTTGGTTCCTTGGTGTAGAGCTTAACCACTTAAGGAAGATCTGATGGTGCATAAGTTGGTGATCCCTATGTTCTATGGAACTAACTATAATGATTGGAAGGGACAAGATTAAAGGATATATTATCTCTCTTGGTTTCAAGACCTGGAAGGCAGTTGAGACAAAGTATACACCCCTATCTGGTGGTCTTACTACTATAGATAAAATTTTTGCTTATGAAGAAAATGAGAAGGCAACGTATGCTATTTGCAGTGGGTTATCTAGAAATGAGCAAGCTAAAATTCTTTCTTTGGATACTACATAAGAAGTCTAGAAGAATTTGGAAGATAGGTATGAAGAAAATAAAAGAGTGAGATTGACAAAGAAGTTGGCGGCAAAGCGTAGATTTGTAAATCTAAAAATAGAATAAGGTGAAGACTTTAGAAGTTTCTTTTAGAGAATTGAACTGATTGCAAATGAAGTTAGGAATCAAGGAGGAAAACTATCAAATAAAGACATAATTGAGAATATCTTGATCACCCTACTAGAATGCTATAGTGATAAGATCTTGGTGATTGAAGAAATGTATGATCCTAAGAAGTACAGATTGGAACAATTGTTCGGCACCTTGCAAGCATTTGAGATGAGAAAGTTTGGGAAGGAAGACAAGATGGAAGATAAGATAGAAAGAAAATTTAAGGCAATGAAGATTGATAATGAACCAGATAGCGATGGTGTTGATGTGTTGGAAGCAAACTTCACCAGGAAGTTGAAGAAAGGCACCAGAAAGTATAAAGGTATGTTTCCCTTTAAATGTTTTAGTTATGGTAATATTGGTCATTATGCTTCAAGATGTCCGACAAGAGCTGCACATAAGAAGAACAAGGATTATAATGATAATGATAGGAAGGAAAAGAAATATAAGAAGTTGTACTATGTTAAAGAGGAAGCAGGGAGTTTTGATGATAGTGAATGCTTATTCTTAGCTTTGGAAAGTAATTCTGTATCCACTAACCCTGGAAAATGTGTAAGTAAAAAGGCTCTAGAGAATAAGAGAAATAGGATGGAAGGTACTTTGGTTACCGCTTTCATGCAAGATAGGATGAAGACTACTGGGTAATTGATAGTGGATGTTCTAATCACATGACTAGAGATAAGAGTAAGGTCACTAAACTTGAGAAATATGATGGTGGTTTAGTTATGTTTTATGATGATTCAGGAGCTAAGATCTGTGGGAAAGGTTCAATTAGTTTTTATGGAGTGCACAATACTGATGATGTATATTACGTGAAGGGTTTGAGGCATAACCTTTTGAGTGTTGGTCAAATGTGTAGCAATGGTTTTAAACTTGTGTTTCAGAATAATACCTATGAAATCAGAAAAGGCTCCAAAAATGGAGATATGATTGCTATTGGAAGAAGAACTCATGGAAACATCTATTAGCTGAAGGGAGTTTATGGTCATTTCCTTGTATCTCAAATCAATGAAAGTTGGTTATGGCACTAGAGAATGGGAAATGTAAATTTTGATAACCTGATCAAGATCAGTGCAAAGGAGATTGTCCGAGGGCTGACTAGAATCACAAGACTTGCTAATGCTATATGTAGAAGTTATCAATTAGGGAAACAAAGAAGATGTATCTTTAAGGGAAAAGAACATTCTACTACTAGAATGTTGGAGTTAGTACATACTAATCTTTGTGGTCCAACTAGAACTGGAAGCCTGAATGGTGATAGATATTTCATGTTGCTTATTAATGATTACACTCGAATGACATGGGTTGCATTTCTCAAAGAAAAGACTCAGGCTTTGGATAGGTTTAAGGTATTCAAAGAAAGAGTGGAAAATGAAGTGAATTTAAAAATCAAGTGTTTGAGATCTAATAGAGGTGGAGAATTCACTTCTAGTGAATTTAATACATTTTGTGAACAACATGGCATAATAAGACAATTTTCTACTCTGAGAACTCCTCAACAGAATGGAGTAGTTGAAATGAAAAGTAGGACTATACAAGAAGCTACTAGAACCATGATGAAAGAATCAAATGTATAGACACAGACCTATTGAGATAAGTGAAGCTGAACCTGATGATCCTATATGTGGAATGTACCTGAGGAAAATAAGGAGAAGGAAGAGGAAGAGAAAGAAGAAGAAGTGGAAGAAGAAGGAGAAAATGAACCATAACCTATTGTTAGGACTCCTAAGTATGTACAGAAGAATCATCCAGAGGAACAGATAATTGGAGATAAAAGTGAAGGTGTGAAGACAAGAAGTAGAGTTGCAGCTAAGGTAAATTTATGTCTACTTTCTAAAATTGAACCCAAATCTATAAGTGAAGCATGTGAAGATGAGAGTTGGATGAGAGCTATGAAAAAAGAGTTGTAGCAAATAGAAAAGAATCAGACATGGGAACTAGTCCCTAGGCCTGTGAATAAAAATGTGATTGGCTCAAAATGGGTGTTCCGGAATAAGCTAAATGAAAGTGGGGAATTTGTAATGAATAAGGAAAGACTGGTATGCAAAGGATATTCACAAGTTGAAGGTATAGATTTTTAAGAAACATTTTCCCCTATGGCTAGAATGGAAGCTATCAGGATGTTTTTGGAATTTTCTACCCAAAAGGTCTTCAAATGTATCAGATGGATGTTAAGTCAACATTTTTGAATTGTGAATTGGAGGAAGAAGTGTACATGGAGAAACCTGAAGGGTTTCAATTATCTGACAAACAAGGCATGGTTTGTAAGTTGAAGAAAGATTTATATGGATTGAAGCAAGATCCTAGAGCTAGGTATGCAAGACTGGATAGATACATGACAAAGCAAGTATTCAACAAAGGTTCTACTGACAACAATCTTTGCTTCAAATTGCAAGGTAACAAAATGTTGATAGTAGTTGTATATGTTGATGATATCATTTTTGGTGGAAATAAAGGCATGTGTAAAAATTTTGTTGAAGAGATGCAAAAAGAATTTATGATGTCTATGATTGGTGAATTGAATTTCTTCCTTGGTCTACAAGTGAATCAAACTGATAAAGGGATATTCATTTCATGATCTAAGTATGTAAAAGAGTTGTTGAAGAAGTTTGGGATGGATGATTCCAAACCAGTTTGTACTCGTATGGTAACTAGATGTAAACTAAGCAAAGATGATGAATCTGCTAAGACTGATCAGAGCAAATACAAATCTATGATTTTCAGATTACTATATCTTATTGCTACCAAACCAGATATTATGCATTCAATATGTTTAGTTGCTAGATTCCAAGTAGATCCTAAAGAAGCACATGTTATAGCTGTAAAAAGGATATTTAGATATTTTAAAGGCACACCATATTATGGACTATGGTACCCTAAGAGCGATGATTTGACCTTGAGTGCTTATATAGATATTGATTGGGCTAGATGTGTAGATGACTGGAAGAGTACTAGTGGTGGTGCTTTCTTTCTTGGTGGAAGATTAGTTTCATGGTTGAGTAAAAAGCAAGACTCGATTTATTTATCCACTGCTGAGGAAAAATACAGTGTTGTAGCATTTTGTTGTACACAAGTTTTGTGGATGAAGAAAACACTGAAAGACATTGGAGTGATATGTGATGACCCTATTTCTATTTTCTGTGACAACACAAGTGCAATAAACATTTTGAAGAAACTGATAATGCATTCATGAACAAAACACATATCTATTAAGTATCATTTCCTAAGAGAAAAAGTGTTGGAGAATGAAGTTAGATTGGAGTATGTGACAACAAAGGAACAGATTGCAGACATATTTACTAAGGCTCTTCCAAAGGATACTTTTGAGCATCTTAGGGAGAGGTTGGGGTTCATTGGCTTCCCTAACTAGGTGTACATGAAGGTGCATCAGTCTAGTGAACTCACATATTTTTCATTTATCTGGATTGACAGATGGGTCTACTCCGTAGGGGAGTAGAAAAGGTTTTCATTGTTGCACTATGTGTGTACTCCTAAGGGGGAGTAATCAGAGTTGTTGATCTTTTCCATTGATGTCAAAGGGGGAGAGAAGTCATGTGAAAATTAGTTGTAGAAGAAGAGAAGTTGTTCTCCTAGGATATTGTGTAAAAAAAAATTTATTTGATGGTTTTTCACATCATGTGTTGCCATCAATGACAAGGGGGGGATTGTTGCAAGTATGAGCTAGTTTGGTGGTGTTGTCATTAATGTTGTCATTGATGTCAACATAGTTTAGTATGTTGTAGATTGTAAATATATAGTTGATATTTTGTGAGTACATGGAGCTATCTTTATGGTGTTGCAGATGTGTTGGTTTGATGATTTTTTAAGTGCTTTTGAGAAAATTAATAAAGAAGAGAAGTCAGAGTAATGAAAGTGTTGAAAATGTGCTCCGGTATGTGCTCCACATTTCTCCTATGTTGATCCTATGATTGTGTGGATATGAAGGATTGATAGTGGTGATCTCATGGTGATATTTACTGAGTTTTAGCTTTTGGTTTGATGGGACGTGAAAGCTACATTCACCAGTATGTGAACTGTTCTAGTAGAGTTGGTCTTCTGTGGACTAGGAGAGATGTTTATGCTCCATAGTCCTCTGCTATTTCATTTTAGATCTTGCGTATCTTGGATATTTCTTGTGAATATCTTTTCTATGCTCTGGCAAAGAGGGTTGAAGTTTGGTGATTTGGAAGTCATGTTTCAATGTTTCAGTGTGAGTTTGTATAGTACAAATGGATTGGTGAAAGGTGTTTAGTGATTGAAGCTTATTTTTTGGTTGCAGATGTATCTAGAAGATTGTGAGATGTATTATTGTACATAAGGAAGTGTGTTGTGGTGTTTGTGTGTCATATTTTGGTTGGGAAGCATGTACACCAATGTTCTTTTGTGTTTTCATTAGGTTTGGCTGACTTGGTGTTTAAACTTCATTTGAAGAAAAAAAAATTGATTAAGGAAATGTGTGGTTGATTTGAGATATTATTTTTGATCTTGAAAATTTTTTTATTGGTCCACTCTCATTCCTTTCCACGGCGGGAATGTTGAGTCACCGACCTATTTTCAATTTATGAAATGAGGTATTTGTGGCCAACCTTAAAGAAACTTTCTAAGGTTAAGGATGGTATAAAAGCAAGTTAAATTGTGAAGAGTTATATGATAGTGTGATGCAAAGTGATGAAAGTGTGCCACAAATCATAAGAGTAGAAGTGTGTGTGTGTGTGTGAGTGAGTTGTGACAATAGTTCTTCATTGTGTTGAAGGTAGTGAACTAAAGGTTTATGCAATCCTGTGGATGTGTGTTAAT
The DNA here is from genome assembly GCA_007258455.2 of Sequoia sempervirens. Taxonomy (NCBI): domain Eukaryota; kingdom Viridiplantae; phylum Streptophyta; class Pinopsida; order Cupressales; family Cupressaceae; genus Sequoia; species Sequoia sempervirens. The sequence continues at coordinate 90,327 of VDFB02222396.1, read as the reverse complement.
TGGTGTGGTGGATCTTTTGTTCTCTTTTGTATCTAGTGTTCATTGTGTTGATTTACTTTATGTTATTTGTGTTTCATGCTTTTACTTGATAACAAAATAGTGTGGTTGTGGAATTAATAATTGTTGAGTTTTAAGTTTGAATTTTGTGACAACTAATTCACCCCCCCTCTCAGTTGTTCTATGCCTGTTTAACAGACACCAAGCTCCATCTACTCTCAAATTTCATATTCCCTCCCAGATTCTAATGTGCAATGGATCTTTATTGTAATTGATAACCAAACATTCAAGATAATATTTTATTAATGAGATACCCTTCATTTACACATCTATGCACGAGTCTTTGTGATTATTAATATCAAATAGACAATATGAGGTTTCATCCTTATTGGATCCTAGTGGTCAATCTAAAGCCACCCAAAATTCCAATTATCAATCATTTAAAAAGAAAAAGAAAATTTTCATCAAGATAAATTCTCCTCCTTCTAATAGCATACAAACATAGGTTGCAATTGTGGCACCCATGCATGTAACCCCTTATCAATTCAAACCAAGGGACCAATAATTTTCACAATTTCTTCACTCTCATCATTCCATCATGTTACAATAACTTAAAAAGAACTTCATTCAAATCCCTCCTATTCATGTCATTGACCCCACCAAACCTTTACCTCCTCATTATAACCCAAAAGCCTTTTGTCAATATCATCACACAACTAGGCATGATATTGAGTAATGTATGCATATTAAGAACCAATTGCAATATCTCATTGACTCTAATATCATCTAGATGACTAGTGTGAATGATAAAGGAAATAAATCAATTACACCTCTAATAAAAACTTTCAAATTTATACCAAACCATTACCTAGCCACTGCACTAATGTTGTAGAGCAACTCAATATCATATCCATTTATGAGAGTATACCAAAGCCTAATATAGTTACTATGATGGATTTACACTCTCACAAAGAACAACCAAAAATCCTACTTGATACCACCTTCACTCATACAGATGCTTCTATGCATGTATCTAATGATCCTCTCTATATTACCACTAGAATTAATCATATACCCACATGAGGAATACTCATTGATCTAGTATGATTAGTGAATGTGATCATAGAAGAATTTATTTATGTGCATGAAAGGAAAATATGAGCAATCAGAAGTCTTAGTGAGAATGTGTGATTGTTCTACCCATCCTACAATTGGTTTCTTAACCCTCCCCATCCAAGTTGGAACTAAGAAGTTGGATGCTAGATTTTTACCATAATCCCTACCTCATATCAATTTCATCTGAAGTTAGGTCATTCATGGATTGCTTCCATGAATGCGGTTCCTCTGTTATCCATAAATTCCTTAAATTCCCATTTGAAGGACAAATACATACTACTTATCATAGTGGGTTTAAGCCTTTGTGTCTTTGTGGAAAATTTTCCCTCAACTACTTTTTGCCACAACCAGTCCAACCTACTTGGCCTTGTGAAAATTTTCTCTTGATATCATATTGTTGATCATCAAAGCTTATGCCTCTCTGGAAATCTTATGGGAAATTCAATGGGTGGGGGGAAAAATTGTGCCTCACTGAATACCTCCAAGATTTTTATAGAAATTTGGCTCTTCTTTGGGGTTTTGAGATAAGGGGAGAAGGAAATGTAAACATAAAACATAAAAGGTGATGCACCAAAGCTTTTACAACATTTCAAACCCAAATCATTCCTATGAGTGATATAAATAGACACAGAATGCCATAGCCCTTCATTGTTGGAAAGAGAACAAACAACAAAGGCTAACTTCAAGCACAATGCAGACTTTCAAATCTTTTTGTAGGTACTGTTCATTAAGGTTCAATCAAACATAAAGACTTCTTATGATTAATAGAACAATATCTTAGAAATCACACAAACTCTTCCTCCTAATACAACATAGTAGAATAAAATAACAACTTTTAGAAAAATAGAGAAGTCCAATGACATAGTCTAGTTTTCCTAAGCTACTACTCTACCACACAAGCATACAACATAGAAATCCACTACCTAAACTATCTAGATCTAGCTTGCAAGACACTGTGTTTCATTCATAATGATAATATAAAGAAAGAAAGCTTGAAAATGTCCATACATGCACAGTTTCAACAAATTCTCTTCAATAGTTCATACTTTTAATTATCAAATGAACTTTGAAACAGAGGTTAGAAGCCAATCCGAAAATAGTTTAAACCGTAATAGATATAACATACCAAAGTAAATTAGTTCTACAACTTGCTTCTGAGAAATAATTCTAAAACCATAAGAAAACTAAAGAAACTTTTTCTTGACAAAGAAACTGCAACTTGGAATCCAACCCTTTTCTTGTGTCGTCACCCCCTTTTATAGGAACCAAAAGAAGGCACCGCCTTAGCACCAAAGTAATTATTGCCAGATGTTGATACTTGATAGCTTGAAATCTTATCGTTGATCCCTGGTTAGGATACAAAGATAGAGGCTCATAGATGATCAAATCTTAGAAATAACTGCTTGGAAAGAGGTCTTGTTGACCGATCACATCATCCTAAGGCACCAACTTAGAACTTCCTTAGAAAAACCAAGAAAGGAAAAAGGCCAGCCAGCTTTGACAAACTCCTGAAACATATTACTTCATAGGAGATACAAACTTCCTGCAGAGAAGAGTTGACGTGTCAACTAGGAGGAAACCTTTGAGCTCATGAGTATAGCTCCCAAGAGAATGCCCGACGAGTCAACACATGTCCCAAACTTTATCCCGAAAGGAAGACGAGAGATGAAAGTTGTGTAGCCACCATGTGGCACATTGTGGACATTTTTGATAATCCTCCTCAAGCATGGGTGCACGTGAAACTAAAAACCTTTACACAAGACAAAAATGAAAATGACTAAGGAAAAAAAGCTTCATAATTTTGGTGACTCACAGGGGTCTTCACTTTGCGGAGATGCAAAGCTAGGCCTCTGGTTGTTCTTGGAGTTTGATGAGAATGATACGTTGAGCCTCCCAGTCCACATTAGTTGGTAGGACAAGGGTCCGGATCTGTTTGTATGATTACTCAAGATTGAAAATCTCTTTAAAAGAGATGCAACCCCATTTGGAAGAAAACACACCTAGGTGATAATAAAGTTGTGAAAGAAAAAGTAAGTAGATTACAAAATAAGATCTGAGCCAAAGAAGCTAAAGTGACTTGTGTGAGGCCTAGATCTTGTGTCGGATTGCATCATTGACCTGCTCCATTGTCAACGTATCTTCATCTAGTGAAAGAAGAGGAGGCAAACCGAAACTAACCAAGATGTCAAAGTCCATCTTGAACTCGACAACCTACTTATGCAGCACTATTTGAAACTCTTTACATTTTTTTGTAACCTTCTAATAATTGATTATCTCATTAGCTTTGATGGAGGTGATTTTCCGATTTGGAATTCCCACTCTTTCCAGGGTTTGGCTAGTGGAAATGCACAATTTGGAGATTAAACTTTGGGAATCTGCCACTCAGGATGAACACTTTTGCATGAAGGGATCGACCATTGGCCCAAATTTGGCATTAAGTTCTTGAACATCCCTTAGAAACTATAAGACGGGTCCCAAAACAACAACACTAGCTGTAATCCGCTCCCAATGCATAGCTATCAACCTCCTTACTATAGAGAGAGGTCCAAACCCTCACACAACAGCCAACTCCTGGTTAAATCAAGCCTCTCTTGCCCTTGTATTTTCTCCCACTTGGCCCTTTTCTAGAAGAGAATTTGCTAATTCAAAACTCAGTCTTCTGAATTTGTGTCTTGACTCCTTTGCTTTCACTTAGATCCTCCAAAGGTCATTGGATTTTTGGGATCATACATCATTTAGCCCTCTTTATAAATTTTCAATTTCAACACAAAATTGAACTTTTTCACTCAGAACATCTGCAACCAACTTAGATGCATCTTCTTACCGGCCTTGAATTTGCCTCACATGAGTCACTTCAACTTCTCTAGCTCGGATCTCATTTTGTAATCTTCTTATTGTTTCTTTCACATTAACCAACTCTACTTCACACTTCTTTAATTTCATGTCCAGACTCTCATAGTTGCCATATACCAACTTTTATGTGGCTTTGGCTAGGACCACCTTATCATGCAGGTGAGTTTCACTCAAGTCCAAACCCACGACATGGATGTCGTAATCTAAAATCAACATTTTTCCTTTGGGATTTGAAACGAATGGCTTCATGGTGGTAATAAGTAGAGAGTTTTGCTCCTCATTGAAACAGGCCTCGATCTTCTTTGTAGCGGGCTTCTGAGTATTTTTTGACAATATATTTTTGTTTCTAGCCTTTTGGGCCTATTTGGTAGCATCAAAATGGACTTGAAGGGTCTAAGGGACATTCACACTCTATTCCACAATAGAAGCACGATGGGGAGCCCAAAAAGAGTGATGGTAGTGGAAACTTCAGATGTGTGAGCATGGGGGGACGCAAAAGGCAGTGTGATCATGGAAAAATGTAGGATGCCAAATTGAGCAAGGGAAAAACTAGTAGGGGTAAAAACATAAATAGGTTGATGGAGAGGTGCCTTCCCTTTATTGGATGGCATGGGAGTAACAAGTAAAGCAGTGGTTTTAGTAGATCCAATAGGGGCCCTTGATAGGGTAATGAATGACACAACGATAGCTTCGGTGGATGATGCTCCTTCAGCGCATGAGATGGTCTCAACGGATTTGTTTAAAATGGTAGGGGACACATTCAGAATTATCAATTCAAGGGTTGAGGATAGAGGATTCCTTTCCATGAGAGGAGGTAAGGGGTTGACTAGAGACACAGAAATAGGGAGAAGAGGGGGAGTGAAACTTACCTGAGTCATGGTGGATGAAACTTTTTACAAGACAGACTCCACTTCTTCTTATTATCTGACCAACACATCAGGAGTACCCAAGTCTTGAATCCTTCTTTGTTTCGTATGACCAAAACTAGTACATCCCAATCCCCTAGTTACAGATTCTTCTAAAACTTGACCTTCAACAGTTGCGATGGACGACCTTGAAGACCATCGGGTCCTCTTTCCTTTTTTTCGAGCGTTTGAGGTAGACGAAGCTTGTGAACCTGTTTGTCTCAAATGTGTCTAGCTATCAGACTCTCGTGGTCTAGAATACTAAGGGGGAACCCTTTCTTCATCGATTTCATGATTCTCCTCGAGAATGTTGTTGTCGAAATCAACCTTGTGATTATATAAATCATCAAATTCATCATCAAGCCAAAATTTTCCGAACTAGGAAACTAGACATCTCATCTCATGTTAGAATCTCCAAAAGTCATAATTCTTTCTTTCTGACCATCCTCTTTTCTTTAATTGTGTATTGAGAGATTTTCCCATTGAGAGATTCCTTTGATATTCTGCCTATGACTCATAGAAACTTAACTATCTTGGCCACTCCTATGGAATGCAATCCAAGTCAGTGTATACCTCTGGGTTCTCTCAACCTGGGTTTCTTCTTCTTTGTAAATATTCCCTAACCTCATTTCTTAAAATGAAAATCCCATTCGAGTTATAATCCCACTTTTCACAAATGAGGACCAAATCCAAAGCCACTAGTAAATTCGTGATCTTGTCCTCAACCTTCCACTTAGTTAGTATTACCTAGCTCTTAGCAATCATGAGAGGAAGATCGTAAAGCTTTGTTTTGTTCCTTCTGATGCCATAAACCTTGTCGACAACAAATACTTGGCAGCATGCCTCTAGCGTAAAAACCCTATCAGTTACAAATCTTTGGAGTCAAAAAACCTTCCTGGAAAAACTGTGAAGCCTAATAGACGTGAAATCTTTGCCCAAGAAATAATCCAATGGGATAGGTGGATTCTCTATCCATCCTATAACCTCTTGAGAGAAATGACCAATGGGGCGAGGTAACAAATCCTGGAGTACTAGCCTTGAAAAATTATCCTCAAATCAATAATAATTTCATGTCTTTGAAAGAATAGGGGTCCATACAGAAATTGGCTCGAGACAACCCCTTTCATCTAGTCTAGATACTAGTACATTCCTTCCCAACCACTCAAAATTTTGATGTTAAAGCAAATGAACTAGAACAAAAGAATATCTGAACTTGGACTCGGTATGGTAATTCTTCAACTATTATTTGATGTTCCCAGCTATTATCTTAGAAAAATCATAATACCTCAGAACCTTTTCCCTTTTGAGTGCAAGGCCTAGGGAAAACTAGAAAGGGTTGACCTCCTCATCATCATTGAGACCAAAAATCCAGGCCAACATTGACAACATGGACTATGTATCCTTCTTAAATTCCTTGTGTGAGAGGGGCCAGTGAATCTATCCTCTTTATGGCCTTTCGTTTGTCTCATCTTCATAGATATTTTATTTCCTGAACATGTCTTCTCCTAGGGAATCCACCTGCTCCTCATCAAAAATTTTGGCACCCCAGCTCGTAGGGAAACATAGCATATCTCATAGAGCTTTGGTAGAAATGGTAATTTCGATCCCATGGCTCTCAATGGCTTCTATTTTTCATTGAACCTCTTTGCAAATACATCAAATAGCTTCGGGCATGGATACACAATAGGAAACATAAACTGTGGAAGACCACTATTCCAGATTCAAAACGCAAAATCCTCTGATGGTTGGTGTTCCAACATCCTCTGAAACATACCTTCCCTAAGATTTGTAGGGTTGGTGGACAAATGAGGGTCGAAAACATTGTTAGTGATGTCATGTACCACCTCTCTTTGAATGTACTTAGTAGGTTGGATCTTTCTGCAGTGCTCAAATGGTCGCTCCTCTAGTGCTAGGGCATTAGCAAATGGGTAATACCAAAAAACATTAGTGTAACCAAGCCTTCTATTTGAAACAACAACTTGCTTTCTAGAGGTAGATACTCCTGCCATGATTGTATGAAAAAGTTGCAGAGAGATTTGCTCAACCACTTTCCTTTTACTTCTTTAGAGAAAACTACTTTTGAGTGTAATTAATTCTCTTACCCGTGCATGTAGTTAAGAATACATCGTTACTGTTGGTCCATTAAATGTTGACACTAGTGAAATATGTGTGAACATCAGACATGTATCCCTTAGGAATGTTGAGAACACCATGAGAATGGAATTAGTATAATCTCCTCAGCGCCTCTTTCACAAATAATATATTGTATTGAAAACCATGCTTTCTATCATACAAAATGTGTTGAGGTGATGTAAGGTACCCTTGAAAAGACATGAACATTAATTTGTCAAAATTTTAGCATGTTAATCCATGTCTTTTCTCATTAGTAAGTTGGCTAGCACTGATGATGGTGAAGGACACATGTCAATAATCGGTGTATGAGAGCATTTACTCCCAATGCCAAAATTTATTTCTCAAAGAATTCCATCTGATCCTCCATATGATTCATCTACCTTGCTCCATTTTTTCTAAAAACTTCTCATTAATGTCGGGCTAGAAATAGAAATTCCATTGGTTGAGTTTTTTGGTTCACCTTTTCTATAAATAGCTACGCCACCTTTTGCAGCATTCATTCAAACATATAGTCTCCTAAGTTAGCTAGCCTATTGTTTATTCCCATTCCACCATAATTCATTGCATATCAAAATGTTTGTTGGCCTCAGTACTCCTATTCAGCTTCTTCCATGGAGATCGCAAAACTTCTTCGTGAGAGAGATCACTAGCGACTGAATCAAGCATCTAGTGAAGAAATGTGACCCCCTTGTCATGGTGGTGTTAAAGTGGGTAGTCAGTGTAGACTTCATTACCAATGAGAACTAGCTTCAGAGCAACTACAACATGATTTCCTAGTTCATGGCCTCACTATTAGACCTGAATGTGTCCAAGCCAATGATAATTGAGTTTTCCCGGAAGATCTTTGACACTTCACTGATGGAGGGGCTAGGCAAGATAGTGCAAGTGTCCATCCCCAACGTTGGTATTCCAAGCACCATGGACCTCCGTAGGCACATGTATTATGGAATAGATGTACCCTGGCTTCCCTTCTTGACTAATTTATGTACCATGGACGTTAAGATGAACTGTTGTTCCTCTTAGACAGTGGCCACTTTTCTTTTGCAGGAATATGGCATGGAGCAGGTTCTAGGAATCGCCTGGAGGAAGCATTTCAGCTTCCTAGTGTAGATTCATGGAGAGTATACCCCAGATCTGCATTGTGTGGCCCACGTGTGTTATGTGTTCACCCTCTTTTTGCATCCTGATAGAAACAACAAAGAAGAAGAAGAAGAAGAACCTGATGATGAGCCCTTTCCTTTGACTACAATGGCTGGAAGCTTAATTTTACTATTTTTTCTCATTGCCTCCATTTTTCTTCTTTTTACTCATTACTTCTTTTGGGTTTCACTCAAGAGAGCCTCATGTTCAATTCTTAGCCTCAGGTCATACATTATATGTAAATTCTCAATGAATATAATATAATATGGTGTTTTGTTTCTTTAGTGTTCTTCTAGCTATTGCTTTATTCTCAAAATTTTGAAATATCTACAAAAAATTTCAAAGAACTATGGATTTTAATGGAAAATATTTAGATAAATACCATCCACTGGTATATCTAAATCATTTCCTTTCATATCTTCAAATTCATACACATTATTTCCTTTGTATGCGCTAATTTAGAAAAGTCGTTGTCACAGTGTTTCAAATTTCATGTGTTGCCTTGGTTTTTCAGTACGTTACTCATACTTTAACATTGAGCTTCCCATTTTGAATTTTGGGTTATAAGTCCTCTGGTTGAACCCTTGGTTGGTCGTCTATTAGCAATTAATCATGGCTCCATGAACCTTTTCTTTGTCTTCCTCTAGTTTGAGGGGTTGTTCCAGCCATACCTCCATTTTGCCATTTTTTTTAATCTTTAGGGCTTTCAGTAGTTGTAAAGCAGGAATTTATATGGAAATGGGTATCACTACCTCTTTTCCATACACTACCTCATAAGGGGAGATCTTTAAAATTTCATTGGGAGTAATCTGGTTCACCCATAGAGCAACTTGCAAATACATATGCCAATCCTTTAGTTGTTTTGACCCAATACACTTGTTTAAACTAATTAGAGTTTTGTTGGTTAATCTTGCTAACCTATTTCCTTGTGGGTAGTAACTTGATGAACCCTTCAGGAAAACCCTGCATCCGATAGCAAAATCTAACATTCTTGATTCCACAACAACTAGGGCATTGCCAGATATAACAATTTTGAGCTAGCCAAACCTGGCTATTAACTCTTTAAGGAAATTGGAAAAAATTTCCTTATGTGATATATCTCCACATAATGGCTTCAAAAAATTTCAGGGTCCTTGAATGAAAAATAATAGGGTTCTCTTCATGTGTGTAGACATCTAAAATATACACATATTGATAATCACACTGCATCTACTAACATTGTTTCTTTTCCTAAATCACTCCCCTTGGCCTAATCAAGTTAATCAAATTTCATTCACTAAATTCATCAATATTCGGCTTCTAATTAAATAAATTATTTTGTCTAATTAAGTCACTTCCTTGTTAATTAAACTAATTCATCTGATCTAATTATCCCTATTTAATTAAATAATCAATTTATTTGATTAAATTCTAAAGTTCATTCCATTAAATTAAATAAATTAAAACTTTATTTGATTTAATCTAACACTATCCCTTTTACCAATAAATCAAAAATCTTTATTTAATTAGCTCTTATCATATTCCTCTCTCTTTTGATTTAAATTCAATCCAAAATCTAAATCAAATTGTCAAATTAAATATCCCCTTAAATTAATCAAACTCATTAATTTAATCTTAATCCATCAAATCCTCTAGATTTGCTAACTTTGCACATGAAAATAGACTTATTTGATTTATTAAATTTCTATTTCCCTTCAACAAGGCATCTTTTAAGGAATATTCCCCTAATTTGAATTCAAAATCCAAGTGGGAATAAGTCCTTCCAACAAGGCATTTAAGATCTCTTACATGTCCTTTGCCTTGAGCCAAGTGGCATTTAATGCTTTCTTTCTTCCCCCCTTGCAAGTCATTTCAACAAATTTGAATTTCAAATTCATGCATTTATTGGCACATTCCCCAAATCTTGCACATCCTCCACCCATTCATAGCTTGACAAGTGGCATCATGCCATTGGATGAATGTTAGTCCCACATTGCTCTATTTTGGACATTCATCCATCTTGGCATTCTATAAATAAAGAGCTCATATCCTTATTTTATCATCCACAATTATGCAAAGTTACTATGCTAAAATACTTAGCAATCCTCATTCATCTCATTTAGCTAGGTTTTTTGCATATTTTAGCTTGGAGCATTCATCAATCTTCATCAAAGTGGATCACAATCTTCATCAAATCATCAAAGCTAGCATTGGAGTTGGGAAAGGGCAAATCTCCACACACCTATTTGCACCAACTCCCTCAAGAGATCAAGAGTTTGCTTGCATTAGATAGGATTTAATTGTTTCATTTGTGTTCTTTATTTTCATTTCTTATCTTTTGCAAATTTCAAATGGATTTCTTGAGGAATCATTTGTTTCTAACCTTGTGTTTGATCTAATTGTTTGCATGTTTATTGTGATTGTGCAAGGTCTAGATTCAAATGGTTCACATATTGGCGCTAGAAGGAGGGCTGATCAACAGATTCTAACACGTTTTTAAAAATTTGCCGCTTTTGGCCAGCTTTGTTCGTAACTCGCTTTTACGCCGCTTGGTCACCGCTTTAGCACCGTCACTTTATAGCCACCGGGGTCAATGCTTTAGCGACCGTCGACCATTTTAGCACTGGTCACCATTTTAGCGCAGCACTGTCACTACTGTTATACCGGTCACCGTTATAGCTACCGGGTCAATCGCTATAGCCTGGTCATCAAGTATAGCTTCGTCAATCGCTTTAGTCATGAGTCGGGCTTTTAAAATGATCATATCTTGGTCATATGAAGGTCTTTTTTGATGCTTTTTTTTTTGAAATAGGGTAAAATTTCATAAGCTATCCAATGGTGTAAGTGTTTCTTAACTATAAAGTAGTTAAAATTTTCAAATTTGCATTTAAAGTAAAAACACATGATAACTTGGCTAAGTTTTAGGGTGTTTTGGTAAATGGTTTGTCTAACCCCTATATCCTTTTGTTTCTTTTGATCTCATCTAAAATTTTGATCACTTTTGTAGGTTGGAAATCAAAATCAAAATAAAGAGGAGCATGAGGATGATATTTTGTCTAATCCAAGTGTTTTTTAACACTTAAGTGTTTGTTTAACACTTCTTCAAAGAATTTGTCAACCTTCTCCTTCTTAGGACACTAGTTTTCAATTGGGCTTTAAAAAAAGAACCTTTTTCATTTCTTGCAAAGGATAAAATGAACTTTAGGATCACAAATTACTAGATTTGGTTTATTGGATTAACAATTGAACAAGGCAATTTCTCACACTTCATTTGGTGCTTTAAAACGAAATCATCATTGCTTTGAGGGTTTAAAAAGAACAAGTGTAGTTTTGTTTATTTGTGAGGGCTTACTTAGACTAAAGCCATTGGAAAAGGACGTATGCGCTTCTCTCGCGCTTTATAGCGATCTTGAGAATCAAAAGGTCTTTTCCATGACTTTGGGTTGAGATAAAGCAATCACCTCCACACTTCGATTTGGACTTAAAATTGAACAAACTATTGTGCGAGTGTGAGTGGGGACTTTGTTGCGTACATTCTCTCTCCTTGTTGCCTACAAGGATTGATCGAGTTACGAATATTGTTCTTCATTCGCTTTTGTTTATCTTAGAGGGCCCGCCTTGTGGGAAAAAGTAATCACCCAAGGGAATGGCTCAATCGGTAACACTCTAAAGCCAAGAGTATTTACCGATATAAATGTGGATATTGGAAGAAATGCCAATATCACGGTTGGACTCGAAAGGGGACTCTTTACACGCTAATAACTCCTAATGAACGAAAGTCCTTACTAGAACCCATGTGCTAGAATTTTTCCAAAATCCTTAATCTATTTGTTGGTGCAAGAACGGTCGTTCTGAAGCCACCCCACACTCTTACGGTCTTCTAGTAGAGATGGAAAGCACGCCATGGGAGTTTCATGGGTGTTGATGCTTGGCTGCCCCGATTGATGTTAATGAGCCGTGGAGGGGAGCCAGTGGGGTCAAGCATCTAACCATCCGCTAGAGATAAGCGTAGCTAGACTTGTCCAAGTGGGAATCCAACAAATATTGTCTTACACATCCATAGGATTGTACATGCTTTTGGGTTACAAAAACACATGCTTGTTCATAAACATTGGAAAACAAACACTTAAACATGATCATGCAAATTTCAAACCCCTTTTGATAGAGCAAATACCTTTTGACAAATTTAAGTGTTGTTGCCTTCCCTTGGGATTATGTCCTTAGAGGTTTCTCATCACTTGAATTTATATCGTCATTTGCTCTAACTAGGGTTAACCTAGGAAATCCCTTTGCCTCAATTTCTTGGAACTCCCACACAACACTTTGTGCGAAGAAAAGGAATTTTGACATAGGACATCTTTAGTTTGAAACATAATCAAGAAAGTGTATTTGGTAAAAAGAAGTCATTAAAAGAAAAGATAAGCAATTGAGCCCCACACATGTCTTTTCAATGATTTCTCGCAAGGTCAAGATACAAAAACCCAAGAAAAAGAAACTTAGTTCAAAAAAACATCAACAAAGACTCAAAAGGTTATATGATTTTAGAGAAAAGTTGTTGGCTAATTTCTATAGACATGCTTCAAGAGACAACCCCACTTTATATTCATTTTACTACACACGAAATCCAAGATTGTTTCAAGGGATTGGATACCTTGCTTAGGGCATAACATGTTCTTCAATACCTTGGTCTTGTTAAACAAAAGTCTAAACTAGGGTCATTCTAAGATCAAAACAAACATTCATCCATCAAAAACATCATCAACCATAAACATCTCACCAACATTTTGAGAAAATCTTGACACAACTATGCTAGGCTCCTTTGATAGACATCAAAACTTTTCAAACATGAGACTTTGAATTCTTCAAACATCAACATCAAACTTGTTCAACTCAAGTGTGTGTGAATGAATCCTTTTGCACATGCTTAGTTGAATTATCACTTTGTTCAAATTAATGGTGGATAGATGCATCCTTCTCCCATCACTAATTTGGATTATCTTTTGGTTAGCTTGTGAGTAGACGCATCCTATTCTCACTCCTAAATCAAATTATCCTTTATGAGCATTAGTTATCTTTTTTAGATCATCATCCAAACATCTTGGGGATATCTCTTGCTCAAACATCAACATTCAAAAGATAGAATTCAAAGTCTAAACATCAAACAAACATCAATCAAAGCAAACCCAAAGTACCTAGCATCACATCAAGATTTTCAATACAAATTCAACACTTCCATTCTCACCCATATATCATACACCTTTCATCTTCACATCTTTGATCTTTTACACATCCTAGTTTGCTCTTTTATGGTTCAAACAAGATCACAACACAAGAGGAACATGGAGTTAAATCAAGAAACATCAACCACAAGCGATCTAAGCCAAAACATTCCAGAAATCCAAAACACACCACTTCCAGACCTCACTATCACTACACACGATCCACAAAAAGAGGTCTTGGTGGAAGACATCACACCAACAGAACTAAGTGAGGAAGAAGTTCTTGAGATGCTCAAACAACCAAAACTACAAAAGTTTCTTCGCGCAATGACTAAAATAAATCCATCAATACTCAACACTGTTGAGGATGCGCTTCTTGTACCAAATGACCAAAACACCCTTCCACAATCGACCACTTCCATTACCGCCATAGAACCTACTATCAATGAGGATGATACCCTCTTCAACACGCATCAAAATCCACTTTACAACCCACTTGGATTTATCGATACATCTGAGGTTCCTTACCATACCACCTCATCATTTTCCCTTGACACGCAAGTGTCTAGACCTTTGGTACAAGCAAGCTCATCCGAAATAGAGAGACCCTACGGATTTGTCTCTTCATTTGCACAAGAAAATTTTCCACCATTCAAACCATTCACACCTCCCACCATGTCAACACCATATTTTGGTTTAGGGATCTCCCCTTTACCTAAATTTCCACCTTTCCCTAACATAAATCACCCCATCCAAATCAATTCATCCAACCAAGGGGGTACATCACATCTTTCAAACACACCATCCACATCAAACCAACGCATGATAGCTAATCAAAATATGGTCTCTCAAAGACCCACTATTTCACTCATCTCTACCATTCCTACCACTTCACCTAGTCCCACCATTCCTATCACTTCACCCATCCCAAATGCACCTATCACCACATCCACTCCAACCACTACATCCACTATACCTCAAACTTCCACTACCCCCATCACACCCCTTACATCGCAACCTCCCACCACCACCATCGCTCTAAGCACATCTCAAACTCTCACCACTCCATCCAACACAATTCCAATCCCACCACCACCACCATTGCGACCAAGCCAAGTAAGCCATTACAATGCTACATTCAAAGCATACCGACAATTGCTCCAACAATATCAAACAATTTAGCAAGCACCTATAGCCATGCACGCTACTCAATCTTCACAGCAAAATCAAGCTCAAACATCGCTACAACAACAACAAGCACAACAAGCGGCACAAGCCCAAGCTTTGTTGCAACAACAACAACGAGCTACACAAGCTGCACAAGCCGCACAAGCTGCTCAAGCTGCACAAGCTGCACAAGCTGCTCAAGTTGCACAAGCCGCACAAGCTGCTCAAGCTGCAAAAGATGCCCAAGATGCCCAAGCACGAGCGCAAGCACAAGCACAGTACTTCGCACAACAACAAGCAGCCCAACAACTCGCATATCAGCAAGCATTAGAGCAATACCAAGAGCAACAAGAAGCAGCACATCAAGCCCTAGCTGATCAACAACAAGCATTGTTGGACCAACAACAACAAGCACAACAACAAGCTCTATTAGCACAACAACAGCAAGATCAACAACAAGCGTTGTTGAAAGCATACATGGCACAACAAGCAAACATTCCACCCATTCAAACACCCACTCCACCCCCCAATAACACCTTCATTCCACCTCCTGATCCACAATTGGATGTCACCGCACAAATAAAATTTCTGTCACAACAAGTGCTTGACCTTCAATCAGGAAGGACACTAAAACCACAAAAAAACCTATGCCCTTATCCATTTGATAAGAGCGTAGAAATGAAACCATTCCCAAAAGGGTTTGAGATCCCTAAATTTGACAAATATCGCGGAACGGGTAACCCTGAAGATCACATCAGGGAATTTCAAGTACATTGCATGGAGGTGGCTCACGACGAAACGTACTTGATGAGATTATTCCAAGAAGCTTGGCTGGAAACGCTATTGATTGGTTTTCTCGACTTTCTGGAATCAAAAAATTCCAGGAAATCGTGGATGCCTTCATACATAATTATTCCTTCAACACTCCCATGGAGGTTAGCTTACAGGAATTATCATCTCTCAAACAAGGGAAAAATGAATCATTCGGTGCTTTCTTACAACGATGGCGATCCAAAGCTAATCAAAGCAAGTGGTCTATGCCTGAAGAGCAACAAGTGGGAACTATCATTGCAAATCTTGATGGACCCTTGTCCTTCCACCTCAAAGTGCAAAACATCACCACTTACGACCAATTGATCCCTAGCGCGCTCAATATCGAACGAGCCCTTGCCACACAGGGAGAAACTTCATCATATCAAGAAGGCCGCTCATCATCCAATTATCATGACAAACCACGAACATGGGCAAAGAATCGTAATGTAACCAACGATGGTGTCGTTGACGCCAAGGTTGTCATTAGTGCCCCACGGAAGAACAATCCACCATCCCAACAACACCAACACCAAAATACCAATCAAAGCAATCGACAAGTCAATACTGTGGTCCAACCATCCCATAACCAAAACACAAACAACATTGATAATCAGGGAAGACCACAGCGAAACAAGTTCTTCCCCAAACGAAAATACAAACTCCTTGGGGAACCTGCTGAAGCAATCATGAAAAGATTGGTAGATGAAAAATTGATAACGGGCCCTACACATAATAATTATCAAGAACCATCGGTCAAGCCACCATGGTATAATGAGAATTATCTTTGTGACTTCCACAAACTCAAGGGACACACGACAAACAACTGCATGAGGCTCAAAAATCTAATTCAAGACCTCATAGATGACAAAATCATAGATGTGGAAGCACCATCAAGAAACAAAGATCTCAAGATTTACACGAATCCGATGCCGAATCATGGTAACAAAGGAAACAAAGATCAAGACAAAGGAAAAGGGGCTTATAAAAATGTCAACCACACATACGAGGGTGTTGTTGCTTGTTTAGACGAGTTTTGTGGAGTCATCACCATCAAAGGGGCCCAAGCCGATTGTGGAGTCACCACAAGAGGTGGAAAGGTTACCATTGCAGCACCATCCCAACCAAGCAGAAATTCCACATCCAATCTAAGGTCTAACCCTAGTGGCTATAATGTCTTGGATCAATTGAAAAGAACCCCTGCACATATCTCCATCATGGAGTTACTCAAAATCTCATCTGCACACAAAAAGATTCTAGAAGAAGCTTTGGCGTCATCTACTGTCCCCGCAGATCTAGATACAGAACAATTCCAAGCTATGGTCGCAAGTATCACCACACCTAACATTCTTACATTTTCTGAACAAGACTTCCCCACACAACCATCTCACAACCGTGCGCTTCATCTGGAGGTGTACGTAAATAAAAAGAAAGTCAAGAGAGTCTTGGTGGATGGAGGTGCGGGCTTAAATATTTGCTCCTTAAAGCTTCTAAAGAATTTGAACATTTCAGAGGATTCAATTGACAAAGGAAAAGGCATCACAATAAGAGCATACGATGACCAGGAAAGGGTATCCCAAGGCACCATTCAGCTTCCTGTCTAGGTTGGACCCACCATCATGCAAACCAACTGTCAGGTCTTGGACCTCGATTTACCATACAACATTCTCCTAGGGTGACCATGGATACATGCAATGCAAGCTGTAGCTTCAACCTTTCATCAATGTGTGAAATTCACACATGAAGGTCAAGAGGTTACTATCCATGGAGATCCTGAGCCATTTGCCTACTGCAAAAATCTAGAGGCAAAATACTACAAGATCCCGCAGGTACCCAAGAACGATGAAGGCCCATCAACACCTTACGTGGATCCCGCCACTCTCACTTCTGTGACAGAGACACCCCCCACCCCCGCCATCCCCGCCTTTTCTGATATCAAAGTCATAATACAAGATGATGGTTGTGGAAACTATTCAATGCCTAAGAATGCTTTTGTAGTAGGAGAGCTACCACAATCTCCTAGATCAAGAGGACGACCACAATCACAAGAAGCTTCAACATCTCAAGGATCCTATGAACGAAACCCCACCTTCACAAGTGCAGGAGATCTTGGTCAGGAAACATTAGAGGGGGACCTATCTCATCTCCTTTATCGAGATGATATATCGGCAGTTGAATTGCCTATGGATGAACGAAACAAAGGTATGAAGATGATGCTCTTGATGGGCTATAACCGGAACCAAGGGTTAGGCCAAGATAATAACGGGCGTGTAATACCCATTATACCTGAGAAGCAAATAAAAAATCTTGGCATTGGTCATCCTACTCCTAAGGTAACTATACTTGGTCGAGGTGCCCATGATAGATGGAACCGAACGCCTCCTCAGGAATCCGTAGCTACTCCAAAATCCTCCATGACTTTAGGAATGCCCACTGATTTAACTGAGTCACCAGAAATAGGATTACCTTTACTGTTTGAGGATACTAATGTCCTTATGATTAGCACCTTATCTTATGAGTCTGAAAACCAAAGCAATGAAATCCGATTAGTCTATCCCCAACTGATTGATTACGACCAACGAGGACCACCAATTCTTGACATGTTTGAAAACGATGAGGCGCTCTCAGAATTCATGGGACTTAGGGATGGCATTCCATGTGGGGATCATAAGGTAGGTTTTATCATAGAGCTGGATACACATGCATACTATGGAGAAACGATTGAATCCCTCAGTCGCAAAAATAAAAAATTGAGAATAATCTCCAAGTCCTTGAGTGAAAACCACCTTGTGGCACTCTCCGACTCTAAAAAAGTAAAAAGAAAGGACGCATCTAATGGTGAAAACCTCTCTGAGGCGCCTGAGGATGGGGGATTCAATCTTCCTCTTACAGCTATACACCAAGAAAAGTCAGCTATGCTAGCAGAAAAGTGCAACCCCATCAATCTGGGAACACAAGAAACTCCTCATATTACATTCTACGCTGAGTCATTATTATGCAAAGAACAAGAGGAGTTGGCTACCTTCTTAAAGGAAAGGAAGATAAATTTTGCGTGGAGCTATGCTGATATGCCAGGATTGGATCCAGAGGTAGTGGTTCATCACTTAGCAGTTTATCCTGAAGCTAAACCTGTAAAACAGAAGTTGAGAAAGATGCACCCACAGATTGCTCTATTAGTCAAGATGGAACTCCAGAAACTACTAGAGGCGGGATTCATACGAACGATCGCCTACCCTGAGTGGGTCTCCAATCTAGTACCGGTTTCAAAACCAACTGGGGGCATAAGAATCTGTACGGACTTTAGGGACTTGAACAAGGCTTGCCCAAAAGATGATTTTCCGTTGCCTAACATTGATATGATTGTAGACATGACCGCGGGGCATGAGATGCTTTCCTTGATGGATGGATTTTTAGGCTATAATCAGATAAGAATTGCAGAGGAAGACCAACATAAAACATCTTTCACTTGTCCTTGGGGCACATACTACTGGAACGTAATGCCATTTGGCTTAAACAACGCTGGGGCCACATACCAAAGGGCCATGACACTAATATTCCATGACATGATCCAAAAAACAGTTGAGGACTATGTCGATGACATCCTGGGAAAATCCAAAAAGAGGAAGGATCATATATCGGTCTTGAGTGCTATCTTTGACAGACTAGAAGAATACAAGGTTCGTTTGAATCCCAAGAAGTGCGTCTTTGGCGTACAATCAGGAAAGTTGTTGGGCTACATAGTGTCAATGAGAGGCATTGAGATTGATCCAGCAAAGGTGAAAGCAATACTTGAAATGGAAGCTCCTAGGACATTGAAACAACTGAGAGGTCTCCAAGGCAGGCTTCAGTCAATTCGCAAGTTCATAGCACAATTAGCAGACAAACAAATCCCTTACTCTCACCTACTCCACAAGGGGGTAACGTACAAATGGGATGACAAATGTGAACAAGCCTTCAACAAAATCAAGGAATATCTGTTAACACCTCCAGTACTAAGGCCTCCAATTCATAACAAACCATTGATCCTTTATATCTCAGCAACTGCAGCAGCCCTTGGTGCTCTCCTAGCACAACATGATGAAAATGGAATAGAAAGAGCCATCTACTACATCAGCCGTACAATGGTGGGCCATGAGTTAAACTATACATTAATTGAAAAAGCTTGCCTAGCAGTGGTGTTTGCATCCCAAAAATTCAGACACTACATGTTGGCACACAAGATCAAACTCATAGCTAAAATTGATCCCTTAAAGTATCTTCTTTCAAAGGCAATGCTTACGGGAAGAATGGCTAAGTGGGTAATGATATTATCAGAATATGACATTGAGTATGTGGAGCACAAGGCAATCAAGGGACAGGTCATTGCAGACCAGCTGGCAGATGCACCTATCTATGCGGAGAACCCACTTGTTTCAGAATTTCCAGATGAATCCATTTTCAACATTGACATAGCTACTCATTGGAAACTATACTTTGATGGCTCCTACACACAACATGGGTTAGGAGCTGGTATCTTCTTCATCACTCCACAAGGGGATTGTATACCAAGATCATACAAACTAGCATTCCCTTGTACCAACAACATTGTAGAATATGAGGCTTTAACTATAGGTCTCAGGATAGCAGTACAGTGGAACATTATGACATTGAAGGTATATGGAGATTCACAACTTATCATAAATCAAGTGAACAATGAGTACCAAACAAAGGATGATAAGCTAGCTCCATACAAAAGGCTGGTGGAAAATCTCAAGGAATATTTTGTTGACATCACATTTGAGCAAGTACCAAGAACCAACAACAGAGCAGCAGACGCAATGGCAACTATTGGATCACTCTTAGAGATCCCTCAAAATGTTCCGAAATACGACTTCTTGGTAGAGCAGCTTCTCGTACCAGCATTCAAGGTACCAGAGTCAGAATTTGTGTGCGCAATCGTTGGTCCAAATGATCAGTGGTACCAAGACATTTACACATACCTTAGGATAGGTATCATTCCCGCCGATTTGCGTTCAAGCCTTAGACGAACCTTTATCAAGAAAGCATCTCGTTTTGTCATTTTAGGAGAAACCTTTTATCGCAGAAGCATAGAAGGAACCTTACTAAGATGTCTTAACCCTGAGGAGGCTTCGGCTGCCTTAACTGAGGTGCACAATGGCATCTGTGGTTCTCATTCGAGTGGCATGACCTTGTCTAAGAAATTGCTGAGGAGTGGATATTACTGGCCTACCATGGACATAGAGGCACATGAATATGTCAAGAAGTGTCTACAGTGTCAGCAACACGGGGACCTCATCCATGCTCCAGCTCAAGAGCTTCATCCAATCATCACACCATGGCCCTTTTCACAGTGGGGACTCGATCTCATTGGGAAAATCACACCCACCCTCATCCAACGCCACAAATTCATTATAACTCCGCAACCGAGTACTTCACCAAGTGGGTTGCTGAAGCCATACCTATGACCTACATAACAGAAAGCGATCTCAAAAGTTCATCCCCGAACTATCTCTTTATATGCCGCTATGGTAAACCCACAAGCCATTATCTCGCATAATGGGGACACCATTCAAAAAATCAAGAAGCCCTGACCTATGTGTGATAAGCCCGTAACCAACATCGCTTCACCCCATACTATCCCCAAGGCAATGGCCAAGCAGAAGCTACAAATAAAACCATCCTCAAAATCCTTAAGAAAATAGTCAATGACGCAGGTCGTGACTGGCATTTGCAGCTCAATCCTGCCCTTTGGGCTTACCGAAC